>WNWK01001827.1:92500-160000 GCA_009830355.1 Cherax destructor | reverse complement strand
CTAAATACATTCTCTTAGACTAAAAAAATATCACTCCTTTGTACCACATCATAAAGATTTTGCTGACATACTCGTTTTAGAATGTCCTTGATCAAGGACCGGACCGCGTGGGCGTTGACCCCCGGAACACTCTCTAGGTAGACCCCTCCAGGCAGCGTTATCGTTACAAGTGTACTTACAGACGTATAACATCAGAAGTGACCGTGTACATACAGTGTGCTTTATTTCTTTATTCTTAATCATTAAAGCAAACAGGAAGTTTGGAAACACGAAAGACTGCTGCTGGCCAGATGATTCTGGCAGTGAATAAGTCTTAAGATCTATCACTTAATTTAACCTAAAATAACCCACTAACCTAACCTAACAGTCTGGCTTTCTGTCCGGTTCTCGAGCACCAGAGCTGCAGGATTTACAATAAAATCCTTTCAACTGACAGATTGTCATTTTTTTTTTTTTTTGCCTGACTTGTATGTCTATTACTAACTTAAATCTACTTGCATTGGTAAACGTTTTTCGTGTAGACATTCTATGGGGCTGGTACAAACAGTTTTTCTGACTGACACACGAACACACTAATATCCACTAAGGGAAGACAGTGCTAAACGCAAGGAATAAGCACTAATTGAATGAGGAAACCCTCTTGATAAATAGCTAAACTCTCTAAACAATTAATTTAGGGGAGCATAAACAAGTCATGGCTGGCAATTAGTACATTTGTGAGTAATTACAAGTAATTAATAATTACCTACTGCCCTCACTCCCGTTCCCAAAGGTCACCTTGTTCAGTGCTCCTTCGTTAGCCATTTAATAGGGTTAATCTATTTCTACCTCTCTTCTACCTTTCTTCCTTCCTTCCTCTCTCTCTCTTTCCTTTCTGCTTGGATCCCTTTCTCATTCCTTTCTGCTTGGATCCCTCTCTCATTCCTTCCTACCTTGATCCCTCTCTCATTCCTTCCTACCTTGATCCCTCTCTCATTCCTTCCTACCTTGATCCCTCTCTCATTCCTTCCTACCTTGATCCCTCTCTCATTCCTTCCTACCTTGATCCCTCTCTCATTCCTTCCTACCTTGATCCCTCTCTCATTCCTTCCTACCTTGATCCCTCTCTCATTCCTTCCTACCTTGATCCCTCTCTCATTCCTTCCTACCTTGATCCCTCTCTCATTCCTTCCTACCTTGATCCCTCTCATTCCTTCCTACCTTGATCCTCTCTCATTCCTTCCTACCTTGATCCCTCTCTCATTCCTTCCTACCTTGATCCCTCTCTCATTCCTTCCTACCTTGATCCCTCTCTCATTCCTTCCTACCTTGATCCCTCTCTCATTCCTTCCTACCTTGATCCCTCTCTCATTCCTTCCTACCTTGATCCCTCTCTCATTCCTTCCTACCTTGATCCCTCTCTCATTCCTTCCTACCTTGATCCCTCTCTCATTCCTTCCTACCTTGATCCCTCTCTCATTCCTTCCTACCTTGATCCCTCTCTCATTCCTTCCTACCTTGATCCCTCTCTCATTCCTTCCTACCTTGATCCCTCTCTCATTCCTTCCTACCTTGATCCCTCTCTCATTCCTTCCTACCTTGATCCCTCTCTCATTCCTTCCTACCTTGATCCTCTCTCATTCCTTCCTACCTTGATCCCCCTCTCATTCCTTCCTACCTTGATCCCTCTCTCATTCCTTCCTACCTTGATCCCTCTCTCATTCCTTCCTACCTTGATCCCTCTCTCATTCCTTCCTACCTTGATCCCTCTCTCATTCCTTCCTACCTTGATCCCTCTCTCATTCCTTCCTACCTTGATCCCTCTCTCATTCCTTCCTACCTTGATCCCTCTCTCATTCCTTCCTACCTTGATCCCTCTCTCATTCCTTCCTACCTTGATCCCTCTCTCATTCCTTCCTACCTTGATCCCCCTCTCATTCCTTCCTACCTTGATCCCTCTCTCAATACTTTCCTCCTTGCTCTCTATCTTCCTTAATTCTTTTCCTCCATTCACATTTCCTACCTTCCCAGTTTTATAATTTCACCTTCTCTCTGATGCCTCTCTCTTACCCTCTCCCTTTATTTCACTTGATAACATAATGTCCAGGTGTTGGTGGTGTACTATGCTTCTGCAACACTGGACTCGATCTCACAATTTCGTCTCAGCCTGACTGCTCGAAGACCCAAGCTCCTATTAGCAGATGGAGAATCCAGCCTCCACCACTGCGTTGAATAATCCACACGTGTTCAGTGCGTCATGAATTCATTACTCTTGTTTGTCATTTGTTTTCATAGATATTTTTTCCCCCTCTTTTATTTTTGTATTTCTCAGTTTCAGCATTTTCTTTTTACTTTCGCCCTTTCTAAAATTATCTGAACTCTCCATTCTGGCTTTTCTTCACTGGTATGTTTTACAGTATTCTATCTGTTTTTTAATTCGTGTGATAATTTTTCAAATAATTCGTCTTCCTTTTTTCCTTTTGCCTTGAACTTCTAACGCTTCCCTCCTAAATTATTCCTCCCATTCTCTTTCTTCCAATCGCTATTTCCAAGTTTCTCCCTCCCCAATCTCTCCCCCATAATTTATATCCTCTCCTTTACTCCTAATCACACCTTTTATATTTTTTACCCCATTTTTGTTCACCCTCAAATACGTCCCGAGTAATGCCGTAAGATGCAGTATGATCATCTGGTCAATAATCACCTCATGGGGTGCTCCTCCTCCCTCAGTGATCTGAGAAGGTGACCAAATCAGGAGTATCTATACCTGCTATAATCACCTTGCCTCCCCTGATACTTTTTTTTTTTTTTTGCCGTGCTGTGATGCGGCCATTGTCCACAGGCGGACAGATGGATAGGTATCTTTTTATATATTTCGCTTTCTCATTATTATTTTTTTAATTTTATTTAATTTTAATTTGAGAAAAAGGGTGATAAGTTGTTGTTGGTTAGTTAGTTTGTGGGTTTTGATTGATTCACTGAAAAAGAATATTCGCGGACGCGAGATGTCACGCAACTGGGACACAATTGAGGCAAAGCTGACACCAGTTCCTATCCCAAACAAAAGATTTCAAGACTTCCCAATGCATAATATCGACCAGGATGCAGGAGGTATGCCCTCTACTAGCCTCTACGAACATAGCACAGCTGTGCACTCGACATCTTGTGTGCCTCACACATTCTGTCATTTCACCGCCACATGCATCACAAGTGCCCAGGGCTGCCTTAAAATTATTCTTCTGGTGATCAAAGTTCTAAATCTTGAAGTAGGCTAATCCACTCAAGACGTGCGTAGAGAAGTTGGTCTTGATTGGTCAAAGGTAAAGACCAGTGACTTAGTGCTCACTGTAACACCCAACCTTCCTCCCCCCACCCCACCATTCTCTTATATTTACGAAAGACTACCAGGATTAAGAATTCATACGTCCTCCTCACTCTCGTGCAACGAATGGGGAAAATGCCAAGTCACTAATTCAGACAACTGAAAGGGGTGGGGAGGATGGGGATTGGGGTAAGAAGCCCATTCTCCACCAGATCACCAAGATACATGAGAGCAAGGACTTGTCTAGGGCCCAGAAGTGTTGATCATTGGGTTGTCCCTAGATATCAGGCAGAAGTCGGCCGCAAGATCTTCCCACATTGTACCTCTTAACTGCCACTTCAGACTTAGTAATCTGGAGCCCAACCAGAGCCGGATCGTAACATACATAGGCATGTGACTCTTAGAATTCACACTTAATAGACGGGGAGCACTGGGTAGAATCTTCCAAGGCACTAATATAAAGGTCCCGAGCGCCCACCACCAAGCTACTGATTGGAGAAACATACATCGGCAAACATTTGTCTGCAAATGAAATAAACCCACAACCAAAACGTTCGTCGTGTTGGGAGGAGAGAACCTGCCCATCACAAATAAAATAGGAATAACATTTGCATTTTCTTTTGAACATTGCAGAAATTAACAGAGTTTGCCAGTGGCCTGTCTACAAAGTCGCCTTCCAAAATAAGGATGGTATTAGACCCTGGAGCAGCAACAGCACGTGGGTGCCTGGCTGAGTCTGGGTTTGGGTCATTCGCATGAACCATGTCTGTGCATGGGTCGTCTGTGTTACTCCCGCAGTGGAACTAGGAGCGGTTGTGGGTGACTCGACATGCATAAATATTAAGAAATATGTGATAGAGAAAAAGAATCTACTGCCCTGCCAATATTCTTCACACTCTACACCAGCTCTACAAGCAGAGCCAACTGTCATTCAGGGACCACCTTACCCAGAGCACAACCCCCAGGTCTTGCCCGGAATTAACAAAAAAATTTAGCAAAACCTCCTATTTAGACTAGGAGCATCAAAGGCACTATTAGCATTTTGCTAGTAATGTGCAAAGGCAAACCAGCCAGACGAGTGTCGCACACCATCACCCGACCTGGTGCCGAAGGTGACCTCAGATAGTACTTCCACCGACTGACATACGTTGGATGACGCACCTAACGAGTCACCGGACGAGTCAACTAGACCGTCCATCAGACGGTCCAGTTCCCACTGGATTGTGAAGATGACCTCAACACTGCAAGTGGTGGGAGCACAAAGAGTAACAATAATCCCGTCCATAATCTTAAGGAACAAAATTGAAAGAACGAGAAAAAAATCCCAGCTTCGTAAGCAAAATAGAAGGGAAGGGGTTGCTGGGTTCTTAGTCAGGCTAAGCAACCACTTGAAAGTGAAAGGACATAAGGGGTAATGCAACACGGGGTAAGGGGAGGGAGCCATCTAGTCGATGTAGTGGGCCTGGTTAGACAAGGGGGTGCGTGGGTAGGAGGCGGCGTCATGGTGGGGTGTGGGTAGGAGTAGGCGTCAAGGGGATTTAGCGTGACGTATGACGAGGAACTCTATTGGTCAGAGTTAAGACCCAATTTAGCCCGTAATTAATAGAGGTAAATGCGGTAAAAGAGGGTTAGTTATATGATAGGGAAATGAGGGAGAGGAGCAGGGTAAGAAACTGTGAGAAATTATAATTACAAGTAGTTATATATCGGGCAAAACTGCGAGGGAATTTTCAGATGCAATATAGAGCAGCCTATATATTTTTTTTTTATGAACATTTTTATTCTTAATTTTATGCAGATAGTTTATGTAATTTTTTTTTATTTTATTTTGTTATTAAATTTGAAATTGTTACTCTTTGAATAATAATAATAATAATAATAATAATAATAATAATAATAATAATAATAAAAGCAACATTTTCAATTTAAAATTAAGGAATATTCTTCTAAATTCGCTCATTCAAGGCTAAGTATACTACTCAGTTAACACAAAGCCTCCATGTACTTCTAAATTTCTTCTAAATTCCCCCACTCCATATGAGTGCTCTTCTAAACCCCCCACTCAATATGAGTGCGCTTCTAAATTCCCCCACTCAATATGAGTGCGCTTCTAAATTCACCCACTCAATATGAGTGCGCTTCTAAATTCCCCCACTCAATATGAGTGCGCTTCTAAACTCCGTCACTCAATATGAGTGCTCTTCTAAATTCCCCCACTCAATATAAGTGTGCTTCTAAATTCCAGCGCTCAAAGCCCCTGAGCAATGTTCAAGACGCAGGTGCAATTCCGGATCATTAAGTCTCTCCTCACCTGGTGTTGATAGCGACTTCGCTCGCTATTACATAGGTGATAACGAGTCGGGCCAGCGCCTGGGAAGAGGTCAGGCGCTCTTCTCTGTAATTTGCCGGTGATTTATCACGTCGTGTACACTGTTCTCAACGCCATTTTAATTCGATGTTTGTGATTTAGAGCTCTACGAGGTTGTCAAACTGCAATCTAGTTTTTTCTGGTCATTTTTTTTTTGGTTATGTTTTCTCCGTGATTTATGTTTGCGGTGCGCTTAAAGTGTTGCATTTTTTTTTTTTTGGTTTGCAGCTGTATTGGTGATTGCTACGTGACACTGCGTCATTATTTATATATATATATATATATATATATATATATATATATATATAGTGGACCCTCGGTTAACGAATACCCCGGAAATCGTGCAATTATGTAAGTATAATTTTGTAAGTTCTTGTGGAAGTGTATTTTTGGGGGTCTGAAATAGACTAACCTACGTGAAATTTTTCCTTAAGGAGTAAATTCGTTCGGTAATGGCACTTGAGCAGACTTCAGGAGTGAAGTTTTTACGAAACTCGGGGTCCACTGTTATATATATATATATATATATATATATATATATATATATATATATATATATATATATATATATATATATATATATATATAGTTTATAATTTCACTCCATTACCAATTAAAAATTAAAAATCAAATTACATTAAAAAAAAATTATAAACTAGAAATTTTGTTTGCAAAAACTGTGAAAATATGTTATTATTATTATTTTCACGGGAAGCGTTAATCCCGTGGAGTCATACTGAACAGTGCTTGTTCTGTAGAGGGACCTTTATTTAAACTAGTCACCGAGTAAGGACGGGGTTCTCCAGGGCTTGTACCGGGTCCCCTGACCTTCCCATTCGTAATACCTGACATTAGACACTGTAAATAGTAGCTTACTGGTGCACACTAGAACAGCGGCAACAGGTGCTGCAGGAAAAGCACCTGTTGCTGCAAATAGGAGTAACAGGGGCAGTGATTTTTTATCGGTAACAATAGTAATATCCATTGCAACAGCCGGGACAGTGCCAGCAACAGCAGCAGCAGCAGCGTCAGCAGGAATCAACCCCAGGCGTCTCTCAGCCAGGGATTACACAAACGTCTATAATAACACATCGTGATATTATCTACATGGAAAACATGAATATTGCTTCGTCCTTAATATAAACTTCAACTCTTTGTGCAGACAAGAACGCCGATGGATATTTTGTGGACAAGAAAGTGCTAAGAAGAATTCTGGAGCTTCTTAAAATAACTGGGTATTACTGAACTCGGACGCCGTAAAAACTTAAGCATGATAATACTTTAGTATACAGGAAGAAAGGAATGATATGCAGTTCTTGGAACGAGATGGATGGGAAGAAAAGACGAGTAAAATCCTTCAATGGCGCTCGTAAATGGATTACATTTAAAAGTAGGTCTTTGAGAAGGGACAGGTAGGTGAACTGGTTCGATGTTCAGGTTAGGTGAATGTGAACGCGCGTACGCACACACACGCACACTACTTGCGCCTCTACCCATTTCGTGCCAGTGAGCAAGGTGGCACTGTGCATCACAGGGAAGGAAAAAAGCTCAATGAGTATATGAACTAGGTCAACCAGTATCACCTCGTCCTAAAAAAGGATCAGAGACCTTTGGATCCCGGGGAAAGTTTACAGTGGGTTTTCTCAAAGAACTAGGATCCGAGCTCATCGGAACCACCAGAGACCCGAGAGCTGCCACCTTTCTCTTCCAACGCCTTAGTATATTGATCCAAAGAGGAAATGCCTGCTGGATCTTGGGCTCCTGGCCGGTGTCTGAAAACCTCTGCATTTTAAGGGTTCTATTTACTTTGTAATTCTGCATATATGTATATTTATTCCTCAAAAAAATGGCCCAATAAAAATATAGGCTCCCAGTGTATAAACAGTTCTTAAAACTTTATTAATATCCATATACAACGGACGGTACGGAAAGAAAATATTCAAAACTCCTGGAAAAACTTACTAGATTTTCACATGACGTAAGTTTAGTTTCCCTGAGGCTATTGGTCCCCACTTGGCACTGACGTTTATTTAATAAACACACACATCTATATTTATAAGGTGTATATATATATATATATATATATATATATATATATATATATATATATATATATATATCATATATATATATATATATATATATATATATATATATATATATATATATATATATATATATATATATATATATATATATATATATATATATATATATATATATATATATATATATATATATATATATATATATATATATATATATATATTCATATACATACATAATATATAATGTGTCATGATACAGAATATTATGTGAATATGATGACAGTGATGATTATTTAATACAGATGGTAATGATGATTGAATGATAGTAATAATGAGATGATTTTTTTCTTTGTTTCCTGTTACTGCTACTAATGATTGTGAAGCGGTGAAGAAGTAGAGGCGAGTATGAGGTAGAAAGATCCATCACTTACCCTCAGGAGGATCTCGCTGAAGACACACCCAGTCTGTCTTGATGCGACTCTTTAGGTCAATGCGAGTCCTGGTTATTTCCAGATAAATTCCCCCAGGATAGAAACCCATTAACACTGCACGCTTACCACAACGTATCTATTTCCGTAACACGGGGAATAATAACATAACCAGCACTCGAACCTAAACTTAAACCTAAACCAAACTTAGAATGATCAATTTTGACGAAGGGAGTAATAAAAGATAGAGTATGGTAGGTGGTGTTGGCGAAGCAGCGACCAAGAACCAGTGTTGTTAGGCAACACCACTGCCAAGTCGCTGTTTAGGGCATCATTAACTTTATTATTGTGTTATTATGGCGGATACGTTGATGGATATGCAGTGAAGTGTGTGAAATTGACGGGATTTTGTCCCGGAAATCTAATCTATAATGACCAAAGTTTTTTTTTTAAGATACACACAAAAAACACTCATGACAACTTGTTTCTCGTAATTAGTAGGTATGATTTCAAAGTTCCTCATCACATGGACAGTTCACTATGGTTACTAAGACCAATGCACTTAAACGCACATAGTCAGACGCACCATTTAAATATCTGAATCACATTGATGATTGAGTTTAGTGTTGGGGGGTCGCTATCGCAGTGAGCGTATCGCTCTCAGGGGCTTCACTGACATGCGTCTCTCCACCCCATGGCAGCCACTGACTGACTGGTTGGTTAACTAGATTTAACGCCTGTCGACTACTACACGAGGGTCATTTAGGCTGCATAAAACTTTTCAACATCAAAAATACATTCCTTAAAATAATGACTAAAAATAAAGTGTTTCGTGACGCGGGTCTTTTGTTATATGATGACTCACAGCTGGAGGTTTTGGTCATATGACCGAGGCCTTCAGCTGGCTTAATTGTCCACCCCTCTAAAAATTATGGTTGTTATAACTATTTGATACTTTCCTAGCGTACATGTACTGAGAAACATATAACTTTAGGTATATATAATTTGACTGACCACTGTTTATCCACCTCCATCTTTCATAAGGATAAGAATTCTTAGTTTTCCTTTAATTCCGTTGGTAACTTTGTAATTATTCTTACCGACAAAATATCTCATATATTATTAAATACAAGTAAAATTTATATGGATGAGAAAGAGGAGTAGAGCCATTGAGAAGAATTATTTACTTCAGAATGTGATTCAGGGAGTCCTGGAGGTGGTGGACCTGTCTACACCTGCCTGACTTCCTGACTACCCACTGGTTGCTGGTGATGGCCAGTATTATATTCACTGGAAGTGCTAAACCCGTAGGAGCGTAGTAGTTGTGTTTGTGAATGTGTCTATGTGTGAGTGTATGTGAATGAGAGAATAAGTGCACATGTTAGCTAATGCGCATGCATGTGTGTGTTTGCATGCATTTGTGTGTGTGCATGTGTGTTTGCATGCAGTTGTGTGTGTGTGTGTGTGCATGTGTGTATGCATGTGTGTATACCAAGTAAGTTTTCAGTGTATTGAATTCCAGCTCTTTGATCCGGCTCTTTCGGTTAGCTGAGTTGATTTATCACTGCATCATTCACCTATGTAACTATTTTTTATTTCTTATCTAGTGAAACCCTTATGAAAGAGGATTGAAATGTTTCTGGAAATATTTTAAATATTTAGCTTTCATCTGCATTCTCTAGTTCTATGGTGGATGCACTCAGAGTTCTATGGTGGATGCACTCCGAGTTCTATGGTGGATGCACTCAGAGTTCTATGGTGGATGCACTCAGAGTTCTATTCACCTGGTCAAGGACGGGGCCGCGGGGGCGTTAACCCTCGGAACGACCTCCAGGTAGACTCCTCCAGGTAGTTGTGCATGTAGGGGTCAATTCATTGCCCCTGGACCCGCCTCTTGATTACTATAGGTATCACTGATTCCTTCATACCCACTCTTGAAGCAACGTTTGGAATTTTCCTCCTGGTCATGACCTGGTAATAGACCGGGCCGCTGGGGCGTTGACCCCTCAGAATACCCTCCGGGTATACCACCTTCTCACCTAGCTCTCAAATTACTGAGCATGCTGTTACTAAAATAAAGTAATTTCCGGTATCACCTACATTTCTTCTATGTGATTAACTGCCGTCTGTACCCCTTAGCATATCAAACATCGATAAAGTATACGTATGGTATGTAAATATGACACACAATGCAGGTTACAGCGTCTTCACAATCAATGCCGGGAGTAGTAAGACCCTTGAAACTCATCAAAGGTCTATCAAAGATATTTACATCTCATGCAGTCCTCAGATCGCTCTTTCTTGTTCCCTGGTATCATCTAACTCATTACTATGTTCTCGTTGATCCAACTCTCATCTTGGGTGACATTTTCAGTTCAAGGGAATTAGGTGCATTGTACCTGGCGAAGGGCTTATCATTCAGAGAAATGGAGTTATCTTTCCTATCGCCGAACAAAATCCTATTCTGCGATGGGAAGAGAGAGAGAGAGAGAGAGAGAGAGAGAGAGAGAGAGAGAGAGAGAGAGAGAGAGAGAGAGAGAGAGAGAGAGAGAGAGAGAGAGAATGAGAGCACATTCACATTTCTTGACCCTCTTGAGCAACGAGCAAGAGCAAAAGAAGAAAATAGAAAGGAGAGATAAGAGGAAGAGGAGAGGAAGGAGATGAGGCTGACCATAACTCTGGTCTACTCTAAGGGCCAGATGGTAGCAGGATAAGTCATCCTTAATACAATTTCCTTTACCTTTCCTTAATGCTTCTCGTAACTCGGGGACATTATTTTTTTTTCCTGCCACCGATTTCACACGTCGTTTTTCCTCTTATTCCCCTCTTTATATCACTCGTTTTCTCTTTATTGCTTTCCGTTTTCTTATCATCTCTGCCTTTTTTCATTTTTCACCTCTTTCCCCACTCATCTCTATTCCTGGTTCTTTCTATCAGCTTCCTTATCGGTATTTGCCTACCTGGAGCTATCTGTGTGTGTGTGTGTGTGTGTGTGTGTGTGTGTGTGTGTGTGTGTGTGTGTATGTGAATCTGTCCCCCTGCTCGGCTATCTTTAAGTCTTCATATTTATAAGTCTGTCTGCCTGTCTATCTCCCTGAATATATATATATATATATATATATATATATATATATATATATATATATATATATATATATATATATATATATATATATATATATATATATATATATCGTTGTCTCTCTCTCCCTCTCTGTTTCTTTCACATTTTCTTTCTCCCTCGCTCCTTCAAGTCCTCGGTGATGCCAGTTGGTGGATATGACGAACATTATCGTTCTTCTCTTTTCCTCTTTATTCTCAAGGTAATTTGCCGTGTGCCAACTATTTTACAGCCCCCTGGCTGTGATATTCATTTGCCTGCAAGAATAAACCACTCCCACTGCTAACCACAAGTACTGTGTTTTCCTTGAAGGCAGAGTAACTTTCTCGCTTCTCTCTCTCTCTCTCTCTTGTTTTCTTAAATTTTAAATGTTGATCTGCTTTCTCAGATTTTTTTTTGGTTATTATACGTTCTCCGTCTAGTAAAACCAGAGCTGCTTTTGGTTGTCCTTCCTTTGGTGTAATACCTATCTTTAGACTGCTTTAAGAAGAAGTCAAAGCTGTGTAGAGGACCATTGAGAACATTGATAGTGTACATAGCAATATTGCCTTCGTTCTTAAGGCTCAGTTGCAATGCCACGTCAAACTATGCGCGTCAAGGCTTGCGCTTGCTTCGAGTTATGATTCATCCTGAATCTTGATTTCCTTCCTGTAAGAGACTCAATATTTGAGTCCTCATAGACAACAGTGCATAAATTTCACTGCCAGAGCATCAACTTTATTGCTGAGTGCTAAGTCTCTTCCAGCCATTCTCACTGCATCTTCTGTGGTAATGCCAGACTGTCTTGAGACCATTAAGGAGCTGCAGTCACAAGATGTGTCCTGATGCACCATGTGTTAGATTACTGTCAGGTAAATAAGGACACATTTCTAACCAAGCTTTATTTTTAACAACATTGTGCTCTGTGTACAGCTTCAAGAAGTTATACCAGGATTTTATAAAGCTCTACACAGCGGTACGCCATTTCGATCTCTACTCGCTCGTCTGATTGACAACTACAGTAGATTCTGTGATGAGGTAAAGCAGAGCATAGAAGCAGATACTGAACAGCAAATGACCGACTACGTTTCCTTGTGGTTCACTGGCACAGACAAAATAATCGTTCTAGGCAAAGATTCCTAGTGCTTTTATTTTTGCTAGGAGACCAAGATGCGATACACGGTCAAAGGCATTAACAAAGTCCAATGCAACTACACAACTGATCTTTCATTTATCTAGAATCTATTGCAATGCAGTGGAGAAGAAGTACTAATAGGATTCAGTGCAACCTTTGCTGAAATCAGATTGACGGTCCCATAGGAAAGGTAGCATGGGCCACCACTGTGACCACGAATGCATGTTTTAACGAATGAATCCCACTCCAGCTGGCCCCTTAAGTTTTAGGACTCACACGCCATAGGTTGAAACCCCACCCGTTCTGTGAACTGCAAATTGGCGACAATTAAGTAACGAAGAATGAAATTCAAAACAAACCGACAAACTGGACATATATACTAGACAAAATTTCGGTCAGTCTTGGACAATAATAAAGTCACGTGTCAGGCGAAAAAAAAGAGGTGAAACCGAGATGTAATCTCCGGGTAGAGAATAGTAACAACATAGCCAAGGTCAAGTCAGGTAATGCGTGCTCTGAAAATTAGAGCTTTTGACCCTGTACATTGTCAAACGCTCTAATCTGGTCTCTCTCTCTTCTCTTTACTTTTGCTCTGGCTTGACTTCTGGCTTCCTCTCATTTTCTTGCTTAATCACAACATAACTGACCGAAACACCGTCGTTTGCACTTGAAATTTGTGAGTTTGCGCTGAAAGTAGGTCACATCTTTTTTTGATTACTACAAATATGTCTGTCTGTCTGTCTGTCTTTCTCTCTCTCTCTCTCTCTCTCTCTCTCTCTCTCTCTCTCTCTCTCTCTCTCTCTCTCTCTCTCTCTCTCTCTCATTCACACACACAATAAGCTTCATCACGTGGTAAAAGAAGATAAGTGAAATCCATAACAATGAATTGTTGATCGTAAAGACGTCTTTCTCTGGTGTTGGGGAGTGGAGATTTTTCCCGATGTGGAAAAGAGGAGGGAAAGAGGGGGAGAAGAAGAGGCAATTGTTAGTGGTTACTGAAGTGGTAATGGCGCTTGTAATATTTGTTGGGATAGAAGTTGGAAGGTGGTATTGGTGAGGTGCTGGTAGGTGGTGATGATGGTAGTTTGTGGTTAAGGTGGTGGGATTGGTGTGCTGTTGGCAATATTTTTTTGTTTTGTGAGGGTGATGGTGGTTGTTTTGTGTTCGAGGTGTTTTAGTGGTAGCAACGTTGTTAGTTGGTGTGGTGGTGGTGGTTTCAGGGGTGGGCACGGATGGTGGTTGTAAGATCCAAGAGGTGTTCAGCTGCATTTCCCGAAGCGTTCAACTCGTGCTAGTCATTCAGCGCTAATTATGACCCGCCCTCAATTATCAGTGAGGCTTTTGACAAACAGAAAAGTGGTATCCAAAGAGGGAGAGAAAGAGAGAGAGGGAGGGAGAAAGAGAGAAATTGAGATTATTCTGACTTTTACGAGGTCTTCGTTAACCACCAGTATACAGCGAACGAAAGAAAGAAATCCACGCTCACCAGGGTGATTGCCGTAAGACGGACCCATCGTGTGTTACACACACCGTAGCTCTAGCTAAGGATCTCAACACTCCTCCAGCAGCCTCGTACACAACCTCCTTGTCTTCCCCGACCCAATAACGTCCGGTCTTCAATGGAGCTATAATCATATCACTATTTTCCTCCATCGGTTTAGATCACAAAATAAGCCACGTAGTATTAAATCTCGGCCAGAACCATCCCATTTTCTTTACTCAATGTTTCCTTTCAAGAACATTTGTGTTTTCTTTATTATTATATCTTCCTTTCCTATCCTCTCTCTGTTTTCTTTATTATTATATCTTCCTTTCCTATCCTCTCTCTCTTTTCTTTATTATTATATCTTCCTTTCCTATCCTCTCTCTGTTTTCTTTATTATTATAACTTCCTTTCCTATCCTCTCTCTGTTTTCTTTATTATTATATCTTCCTTTCCTATCCTCTCTCTGTTTTCTTTATTATTATATCTTCCTTTCCTATCCTTTCTCTGTTTTCTTTGTCTATTGTGTTTGGTGTTTTGCTTTTAATATCTTAATAAAAAAAATCCCATGACACATAATTGATACTACAAGAAACAAAATCTTCTATATAGACGAAATTTGTGTCTTTTTATTCAAGGGTTTCGAGGCAGCTGAAGGGCTCTTGATTCTAAGACATGGTGCTGCCCTCCTCTTCCCATGATAAGATTTTCCTAATTTTCCATCATGTGGCTTGTGTTTTGGTACTCTAAGGGTTTTTACAGCTTATTCTTAACAATAGCTGTTTAACTACAAAAAATCGAGATGTTAAACAAAGTATGTTTTGGTTTTAATGCAGAGCTTGCAAGTTTGTTTTATTCGTTTAGCACCGTGAAGCTTACACAACACACACACAGGGAGAGTGACCCACGCGCAGGGAGAGTGACCCAGTAGCGGCCAGTGAAGAGGCGGGGCCAGGAGCTATGACTCGACCCCTGCAACCACAACTAAGTGAGTACAACTAGGTGAGTATACACACACCACACACACACACACAATATATATATATATATATATATATATATATATATATATATATATATATATATATATATATATATATATATATATATATATATAATATATATATATATCATCTTTCAACAATCCGGCCGTATTCCACCGAGGCAGGGTGGCCCAAAAGAAAAACTATAGTTTCTCTTTTTAATTTTAGTAACATATACAGTAGAAGGGGTTACTAGCCCCTTGCTCCAGGCATTTTAGTCGCCTCTTACGACACGCATGGTTTACGGAGGAAGAATTCTGTTCCACTTCCCTATGGAGATAAGAGGAAATAAACGAGAACAAGAACTAGTAAGAAAAATAGAAGAAAACCCAGAGGGGTTGTGTATATATATGCTTGTACATACATGTGTAGTGTGACCTAAATGTAAGTAGAAGTAGCAAGACGTACCTGAAACCTTGCATGTTTATGAGACAAAAAAAAAAGACACCAGAAATCCTACCATCATGTAAAACAATTACAGGCTTCCGTTTTGCACTCGGTAGGACGGTAGTACCTCCCTGGGTGGTTGCTGTCTACCAACCTACTACCACCATGGTGGTCCAATGGATAGTGATGCCTCAGTTTTTTTAATAATAATATATATATATATATATATATATATATATATATATATATATATATATATATATATATATATATATATATATATATATATATCAAATTATATAGGAGGTACCACCTCTAGAACTTTACGAAAATATACTTGGCGCTTAGGGGCTAATGCCTTGTCTAGGAGCATATAAAATATTAAAAAAATACACCAGCCTAGGGCCAAGTTTGTTACTTTACAAAAACGCTAAACTGGTTGATAACCAGGAAGGACAGATAAACTCATCTATATAAAAATAAGCTATATGACCCCTGTGGTTTAGCGCTTCTTTTTTATAATAATAATAATAATATTAATAATAATATAAAAATAAACTCTATTATCAGAAACAACACAAAAACCTACCTTCACACATTTCAAAATAGCCATACATTCACAACAGTAAGTCTCCATGACCCCACCCTTCTACCCTTCAGCCTGCAGCCAAAAGCCAGTAGAAGAGTCAAAGCAGTGGGACGGATGAAGCATCTATGGTCAAGTCACGTGTGTTTATCACATTATGTCATAGACCATCTGAGAGTGAACTGGGTACCAGGACATGTCGATGAAAGAGCGCCTTTAAAATAAATGAGATTGGACTCCATGCTTCACTGCTGAGATGACGGTCTTCTCAATATACATCTCACGTTGTTTATTGCTTTTATACAGGTGGTGTGCGAGTCCAAACGGTTTGTTTTTTTATTCATCCGACCACAATGCATATTCCAAATAGACGTGAGAGTCATTCAGATGTTTTAGGAGAATTCAAACCTATTTTATGCAGCGTTTCTCCGGGAGGAATCCTCTGGGAGTCATGCAATTAAAACCAAATTCTTGTAGCCTGTTAGGTTGATTGACTTTAATGAATCCTGATGATGGAAAGAAATTCTTATAGATGTATGGTAGTCCCAAGACCTTCTTTTCTGACCATACATTAGAAAATTTGCCTACCTCCTTTTCCTGGCAGGGTAACAACCGTTTCTAAAGGACAGTTGCTGTCGACCTTTTCGAGTACGAAGATTTGCTTCTTCAATCTCGGAAAAAGTATTGCGAACACTTGTTGCTCCTGTGTGTTGCAGACCCCGAGGTCTGACACACAGGTAGGGAACCACTCATCTTGCATTGAGCTTATTAATGGATGCTAAGGTTGACACTAGAATGTTCATCCTTCAAAGTGCATTTTTTTGGGGATGCTTTCACCATGGTATGAATATTTGTATACATCGTTTATGATTAAATATCTGTAACTGCTCCTGACAAACATAGTCATGGCTATTAAAGTATTGTGTTACAAACCATTATGCTTTAGTTATCTTCTAAGAAATACAGAGGTACCTGTATTTGCCCTTAAAATCACCTTTTACTCACACGTCATCAAAGTTATACGGCTGTTTGAAGAAAACATTACAAATGTTTACGAAATACTGAAATACTGAAAAAAAATGGCCCTGCACTTCTTCTTATAGTATTTTAGGGAAAGTGCATTAGAACCCTTCTTCAATAAGCAATACGTGTCGTAGAGGAAATAGATGTTGCAAACGTATGGAACAATACGTACGTCAATAAACGCAGTTAAGAGTTTTTAAAAGGAGAATGATCATCAGGCTAATATATGTAGAAGACAAGGGAATAATCGTCCAGTATAACAAGCCTTAGAGAGCGATATGTAATAACTAGGTATATTTAATATATTCGCAGATGAAGTTGCACAAGAAGTGAATGCTAGGACTTGAAGGAGTGATGTGGGATTAAAGGATCATAAATCTAATAAAAGGTGAGAGTTGTTAGTGTTCCTCTATGCCGATGACAGTTTTTTTTTTTTCAGCCGATAAAAGATTCTGAAGAGAAGTTCCAATGATTGGTGGACGAGTTTGGTCATTGAAAGCGAACGTTAAAAAAGAACAAGGTGATGGTAATAACAGTTTCTGTTATGAAAGATTGGATATCAGATTGGAGAGAGGGAGCAAGAAGGAAGTGAATGTATTTAGATATTTGGGAGTGAACATGTCGGCAGATCTATATATGAAAGATGAGGTGAAATAGAGAAGACGGAGAAAAAGGTAGGTGGAAAGAGTACAGCTTATCTATGGATGCGAACCATTTCAAAGGCGTGTGAGTAATGGGCTTTTAAAAGTCTGTGACATGATGGTGATGATGATGATGATAATGATGATAATGATGAGGATGATGATGGTGATGATGATGACAAAAACAAAAGCAAAATAACAAGAAAAACGAAAAGCAAGAAAAACAAAAATTCAAACAAAAGAAAACTAACGAAATCAACAAAACTAAAAACTAACGAAAATAACAAAACTAAATCTAAAACAAAAAAAAACAGCAAAACACAGCAACAACAACAAAAACTAAAACACAACAACAACAGAACTATAAGACTATAACCCGGATTTTTTTTTTTAGAAAAAAAAAGACATTTGAAACAAGAATATTAGCGCAAAGACGCGTTGTGTCACAGGACAGAGACGGGAAGCGTGAGGTTAGGGAACTGGGAGAACAGAGGAACTTGAAAGGGAAGGTTTAGAGTGGGGTTGGATCACTGGAAGGAGGGCATCCGTGAAGGAAGGAGGAGGTCCAGAGCTGAGGCGGATTGTAGAAACCGAGATGTTTGGGAAGGAGATTGGGAGTAGTTTTAAGGCACCTGGAGCAGAACACAGTATGGGTAAGAGGAGGTGAAGGGGAAGGGATAAAGAGGGGAGAAGTTGGGAGGGGTTGGGGGTCATCTGAGGGTTGGCATTGACCCAGCGGTGGCAGTAAATCTCGGTGCCACGCCCACTTCCGCCAGCCTCTGCCTCGCTGCCCGTAATGCAAGAGCCAACCAATGGAAGGCGACAGAACAAGCCCAATTTGTAGCCATTTGTGGTCATTAGACAATATATAATGCTCTGGAGAGAAAATTACACACTTCACCCGAAACCGATTTCTTATGCGCTCTGTCACGAAGGGTGGGGGCGGAGAGGGAGGGGATAAGTGAGAGGTATGAGGGGGAAGGGGATTCTAGTACTCCAGTAGTCCGACTGGATCCTCATGACTGGGTGTTGACTAGGGCCCCAAGGTCGTGTGATGATAATTCTACCTGACAATAATTTTTTTTTTCGGAGAGGAGAGGTAGATGGGGGTGAGGGGAAGGGAAGGGAAGTGGGTAAGTAGAGGATTCAGAGGGGCAAACCTCTCTGTATGAAGGCTCGTGAAACTGGAAGCCTTCCTGTATAGGGATTCAGAGAATTGGAAGCCTTCTTGTATAGGTATTCAGGGAACTGGAAGCCATCCAGTATAGGGATTCAGGGAACGGGAAGCCTTCTTGTATAGAGATTCAGGTAGCTGTAAGCCTTCCTGTGTGGGGATTCAGGAAACTGGAGGCCTTCCGATATAGGGATTCGAAGATCAGGAATCCTTCCTGTATAGGAATTCAGAGAACAGGAAACCTTCCTGTATAGGGATTCAGGAAACTGGAATCCTTCCCGTATGAGGTTTCAGGGAACGGGATGTTTATAGGGAAGCATGAATGTCTATAGGGCAGATCTTCGTCAGGCTTTTGTTAGAGTAGCGTGAATGCTGGAAGGCACCGTGTGTTCCTGTCTAGCTGGACCAAGTAGCCAGCCCATGGGACGGTTGGTCCACGTGACAGGCAATGCAGCTGGTCCATGGTACAGGTAGAGCGGCTGGTTCATGGAACAGGTGGGTAACAGGTGGTGAAGCCAGCGATGAGATACTGAAAACTCGCGCTGGGGTATCGATGTATTTTGTTGCCTTACATCCTTCTTTGACGAGGGAGGTGGGAAGAGAAGGAGAATGAAGTAGAGGAGGGTGAGGTGGAAAAGGACGGGGGCGAGGTGGAGGAGGGGAACGAGGAGGAGGCAAAATAGGAGGAAAGAGAGAAAAGGGGGAAAGAGACGGGTGTGATCGCGGCCATGACACTGGGAACGAGTGACGCTGAAGATGCTAGAAAACAGTTGACACTGAAGATGAAAACGACAGTGACGCTGAAGAAACAGACGACATTGAGAATGACAACCACAATGACCCTGAAGATGCTGAGAAACAGATGACATTGAAGATGACAACCACAATGACGGTGCTGACGATCACTCAGCTGCAGCCACCGCCACAAGGAGCTCCCCCTTCCCCAACTCGGCCCCTCCGCGAGGAGCTGCCTGAGTGCGTGGGAAGAACACGGTCACAACTCACACGGGATGCTAGTACTTTGCCCCATCGGTAATGTCTTAATTCGGGCATGTCTGGGTGGCGGCGGCGGCCTAGCCCCCGGGGACTCCCACTCCCGTGGTAATATGTGACCACTGGTACTCCCAGGTAAATAAAGACATTATGAAGTCGATGATACGGTGCATCCTCCTGTTTATGGTATAGAGTCCATTCTACTATTTTTTTTTTAGCATTGGCCGATGTATTTCTCAGCCAAGTTCTTGTCTGACCCCCATTAAATATAAAGATTATGCATTACTTTCCCCAGTAAATTAGACATTGATGGCGAGTTTATGTCTATATTTAAGAATTTGTATTCATGAAATAATACATTGTACATGAATAACTCTAATCTGTGAATATAAATTACATATCCAGTTTTTGTCCATATTCGTAAATTTCATACGCTAAAATGCCGTTTATTGAACAATATGTGCATTATTAATGTAATTTTTCTATTTAGTTTACATGTGATCTATATAGGTAATGAGTTCATGTAGATTCTGGAGGTAATTATCATATAAAGGCCAGCTAAAAGCCACACCTTAATTTATGCTAATTTTATAAAGAAGACCAAAATGAATACTCTCTGGTGATACACAAGTCTAACAACAACTCTTGTGCCAGCTGACGTAAGGGAAGAGAGAGAGAGAGAGAGAGAGAGAGAAGAGAGAGAGAGAGACAGACAGACAGACAGACAGACAGACAGACAGACAGACAGACAGACAGAGGCAGAGACAGACAGAAACAAATAAACATAGACACAGTTTTTGTCATCACTTAGCCTTGCAGCAGCAATGAGACAACAGTACAAATCACTCAGCCATAATGAGTGTTCTCAGGCCACAAGACAACAGCCCACATTAGGGGAGTCCATTGCCATTAAGGTTACAACTGAGCTACCAAATTACTGTTATATTGGCCATTACGGCAACCATTACAGTGTCGGTCTAAGTACGAGGTGTTGGTGCCACATCATACAAGGCCGGATTTGCTCTTGTAAGCCTTTTAACGCACAGTTAAGATTACTGAGGTCTGAGAGAGGTCCTGGGTCCCTTCAAGTGTGTGCCTTAATGCCACTGAAGGGCTCTTAATACAAGAAATCTGAATTACTCTACCCTTCATCAGGCATTTCATGACTCCTTAGAAAAAAAACAATATTATAATAATAGATATAGTTTTTTTTTCCTTTGGTATTATCATGGTCGCTTTTTTTTGCGATAGTTCAAGCGCTGTTGTTTGCTGCTTCACAAGTTCAAGGAGCCCAAGCAAGCAAAAGAAACCTTGTAATATCCTATGTAATATTTTGACCAGTACCAATACCTCACACCGAGAGATGTTTCTATAAGCTGATTGCTGGGCTACAAGAGAGTCCTGCACTTCAAGTAGCCCACTCTGTCATCATCCGTCTCTTGAGACTTTAGCTAAAGACAACTTTGCTGCCGGCCTAGCTCTAGGTCTAAGTCGTCGATCTCGTTGGTCCTTGAGGTTATTTGATCTCGTTCTCGTTGGTCCTTGAGGTTATTTGATCTCGTTCTCGTTGGTCCTTGAGGTTATTTGATCTCTTTCTCGTTGGTCCTTGAGGTTATTTGATCTCGTTCTCGTTGGTCTTTGAGGTTATTTGATCTCGTTCTCGTTGGCTCTTGAACTAATTGCACCTCGAGGTACAACAGTCTGTTGGACTTCAAATAAGCTGTATCTCAAGCTTCTTGGACCTCGAGAAAGATGGTCCTCGAGTTCGATGATCCTCAAGTTAGATGGTCCTTGAGCTTCTTGGACTACGAGATAGTTGGAGCTGAAGCTACGTGGACCACGAAATAGTTGTTTCTGGAGCTGAAGCTACGTGGACCACGAAATAGTTGTTTCTGGAGCTATGGTCTTTGAGCTAGGATACATACATGTAATGCCAGGATACCTGAAGGAAGATAGAGGCGATGAAAGTAAGATGCAAGTGTGAGAGAGGTGAAGAGAGGCGGGAGGAGCGAGGAAAAGAGCATTTGAGATAGGAAGTGTGTATGTGTGTGTGTGTACTCACCTATATGTGGTTGCAGGGATCGAGTCATAGCTCCTGGCTCCCGCCTCTTTGTTAGTTGCTAATAGGTCCACTCGCTCCCTGCTCCAAGAAGAGAGAGACACAGAGAAACAGAGAGAGTGTATGTGTGCGTGAGTTTGTGTGTGTATACGCCTGCCTGCTATTGCATGTTTGCGTGTGAACGAGCGTGTGCGCACGCTTGCGTGCGTGCTGGTATCAAAGAGAATAACACAGTTCATTTTAGGTCAAAGATGAAATAAGTGACTGTCTCCGGCATTACGCGGGATTTGTCCTCGTAATTTATGGCGTAATTATGATTGAGTAGCTGTCGGGTAAACGGATTTGTGTGTCGGATAAACGGGTTATAGGGAAAGCCGGGTTTATCGGATAGAAGAGCCTGCCAGATAAATTTTGTATTCCAATAACTGATCCTTATAGAGACACTGAAAATGTCCAAACTGCGAATAGGTGGGTCGAGTGGATTATGTTGAGTAAATGAGTTCATCGGATAGGACGGGCATTCGGATAAGTGGATTTATTGAATAAGTTGGTGTATTGAGTTAGTGGATTTATTGAGTAAGTGAGTTTACTGAGTAAGTGAGTTTACTGAATAAGTGGATATATTGAGTAAGTGGATTTATTGAGTGAGTTTATTTATTA
This sequence comes from Cherax destructor, assembly GCA_009830355.1. NCBI lineage: Eukaryota > Metazoa > Arthropoda > Malacostraca > Decapoda > Parastacidae > Cherax > Cherax destructor. The sequence goes on along the minus strand of WNWK01001827.1, from coordinate 137,571 downwards.
AGTGCATTTCTTGAATAAGTGGGTTCAAGTGGGTTTATTGAGTAAGTGAGTTTATTAAGTGGGTTTATTGAGTAAGTGGGTTTATCGGAAAAATGGGCTTCCTGGATATGTGAGTTTAACGAGTAAATAGGTTTATTGGATGACATAAGTATTCGGATAAGTAGGTTCATCGACTTAATGGGGCTGTACTGATGAGATTTTCTCACGGGAATAAAACGTTTAAAATTAACACCAGAGTTTAGAAACTTTGTCCCCGGAAAAAAAAAATTAGGTCACAGGAAAAACTAGATCCCATGAATAACTAGGGTCCCCGGAAAAAAGACTAAAGTACACGGGAAAATTAAGGTCCCCGAAAAAGAGAGTCATGGTATCGATTAGTAGGTCTTCAGTATGAAGAGACTGTAAACAATAGGCATTTCTGGGACCTACAGATTTTCACGGCGGTACGGATGTCCAGGTAAGAGGGAAGGATTCAGGTAACCGTTTCAGTGGTTCAGATGTTCGGATAAGCGGGTAGGATCGTTTGTAACCGAGAAGGAGAGACGATGTAATAGCCGGGGAGAAATGTTAAGGATTATCCAGAAGTCAACGGACGAGAACCAGCCATGGATTAGTGCTGTTATATATGACACTGTGGGGAAGAGAGAGAAGAGAAGAGTGAAGAGTATATAGGGATACATGAATGCTAAATAACAAGAGACTTAACTGACTGTATTAAGGTTGTATGAGAAAATTGAACTACTGCCCAGCTGCTGCTGCTGCTGCTGCATCTCACGCTTAGACAATAGCTGAAGATAGTCTGGCAGAAAACGAAAACCCTCTTCCCACTCTCCACTAACTCTTACATTGTTGACATGAAATATAGTTTGTAGCGATAAATAACCTGCCAGGGGGTGAAACCAATAACTTGTTTTGTGATAACTCAAGATAATTCCTATAGCGGACACTCTAGTGTCAGGTCACAGTGTTGTCCTGGGACAGATTTCTGTTTAGGTCACGCCGTTGTCCTACGTCAACACGTTCTCTCACCAGATGTGACGCAATTTCACGTTTGATCTTATTCATTTTTTCCTCCTCATTTTCCGCGTCGCCAGAAGCATCGCTGCTGTTTTTTTTAATTTGTTTTTTTTCTGTGGATAAAGACGTATTTTCAATGATTTGTGTATCGCTTTTTCTAAATTGTTTTCTGTGGATAAATATGTATTTTTATATATTTGTGTAATCTAATCGAACTTAACATAACGTGACGTAAAATAAATTGATCTAATCTAAATTATGAAAAAAAGAGAAAATATTATTAAGAAAAATGGGAAGCGTATAAAAAGAGGTTCTGGACACCACGTCAAAAAAAATAATTTCATGGTAAAATGAAGATTGTTGTGGGTTGTGCACAGACCGACCTCAGAGCGCCTGCGTCCACTTTTAAACGCTGTGGGAATCAGTTTCCCTACTTGCAGCATTGCCTTTCCGGAGGGAAATAGAACTGTTACTGTTAGCTTAGCTGGTGCATCGTTGAGCTGAAATCTATATATAATGAAAGTTTGTCGTTATTATTAATGTATCCGTCAGGCGTTTATCAGCGGTGGTGATGAATATACAATGACCAGATCAATGGTTATTAAAGGACATCCTAAGAATTATATGAGTGCTTAAAATACTCTCATCCTTGAGTCAAGGTTACGCAAATTTACCACCCAGGGGAAGAGTCCTTGGGCCTCCTTCATTGCTGGCCTGCTGTTTATAGCGTGTTTCAAACTGCTTCTTGAAGACATTTAAGGAACTGTCAAGACATTTTCCAGGTATCATTTATTTCTTTATTTGAAATTCAAGTTTCGCCGAGGCATCACCATCCTCGCATCAACTGATGAATGGGAATTGCATCATCCAACTTCCATTGACTTTAAATTGCTTAAAAGACCAGACTGTTCGACAACAAGACAAACTGCAACGAAAAATAACAAAACCAACATCAGGAAATAACAAAACAACAACAACAAAACATAAAAACACAAAAACAAAACAAAAAACAAAAATAAAAGCAACACAACACTATTTCTACTACTACTACTTCTATTACTACTTCAACTATACTATTACTATTACTACTACTACTACTACTACTACTACTAATAATAATAATAATAATAATAATAAGAAGAAGAAGAAGAAGAACAACAACAAGAACAAGAACAAGAATAAAAATAAAAATAATAAAAATAAAAATACTACTACTTCTACTACCACTACTACTGCTACTACTACTAATAATAATAGTAATAAACAGCATTAGATTGCTCTAACGCTACATTTTCACGTAGAGTTAACTTATAAGTAAGAGGTCTCCACTTGCTTCAGGAAAGTCTCTCTCCATAATGTCTCACGTAAATGTCACATTAAAATGCAGAATTCCGGACACTCGCAAAATCCAGGATGAGGGTTTCTCTCTCCTCTCTCCTACAGGCTGCTTTCTCTCTCCTTTCTCTCCCTCTCTTTTCTTCTCTGTTATGCTTCACTGCTCTCTTTCTATCTGTTTATCTCTCTCTCATTTTAAAGGTTGGCTCTAGTAATGTCTTTGCTGTAGAGTTAATGTACAGGTTGGTAATATTAGTCAACACTTAGTAAGATATAATGGGTGAGGTTGGAGCCTTCTGCCAAAAATTTTATTTATCTACTTAGTGTCTTCAGACTCTACTTGTTTGAGATTATTATTATTATTATTATTATTGTTATTATTATTATTATTGTTATTATTATTATTGTTGTTGTTATTGTTGCTGTTATGCAACTCCTGTGAAATAAGAGATAATACGGCTTCATCCGCGGGATGAAAGGATTTCTTCAGTTCCTCACATGAAGAGCCCTTTACCAGCTTTCAAGATTTTTTTTTTCAAATCTAAGATCCGAAAATACTTCTTGCTTGAAGAATAAATATTTACTAATGGAGTCTTGTAACACGCAACAGTCGACTGGAGTCACACTCTCCTAGGGAGGAAGTGGAAGGCAAAGAGATAGTTTCCCGGGCTATAGGCTCCCTACCCACAAGGGGTTACTCCGTGTAGCCCTCAAAGAAAATAAGTTCCCCAAAGATTAAAGTAGTAAGTTGCCTCGGGGTGGCGACCTGCCAGACTATAAAGGTCCGTGATGTGTTACGGCCGATTGGGCTGCGTTCTCTTAAACGGATTCCTCGTAGGGCAACCCAATATCTTTTGACAGGTCAAGTACATAGAGGTAAATGGGCCCGGCGAAGCTTGCAGCAACGATATAACCTCAAGGCTGCTACATGGCATATCCAGTCGACTGTCTGCCTAGATTTCCAAAACTATTCTTTCTTCTCCCGCTTTTGTGTTGTAGACTCAACTGAGGCTTTCATAGCTAAATATTTATGTGTGAAAGAGGAATATTAGTCACGAAATAATAATAGGTCTTAATCAGGTGATGATTCGCTCGGTGGTTAAGTATCCACTGGCTTACCTTAGGTAGATTTTTATACCATATTTAATAAAAAAAAAGATCAGTGCATAGTAGTGTATAAGATGATACCATCGCAGGTATCCCAATTTCTTATTATAATATCTACAGTATTATAGCAATTTAATTATATTAATTAAATATAATTAATTACATCTATATATTTATTAATATACATATATATGATTACATCTATTTGATTATTAATACACATAAATTTGGAGTAGTTCTATATCATCATTTTTGTGTAAATATAAACACCATAATAATGATAATAAAAGCAATTACTCACACGGGTAACAACTTACCACCAATTATAAGACAAAAACACAAGCATTAACAGCATAACAAATTACATCACAGGTACCCAGCATATTACCAATTCCAACATTTACTCTGGTACCCAGCATGTCACCTTCAGCACCACTGTAATTCACAGGTGCCAAGCATACCAATAATAATAACAGTAATAATAACACGAGTAGCAAACATACGAACACACCCCAAAGCTTGGTGTGTTCTAAGCTTCTCTGTTCGTGCTGGGAGAATGTCATTAAAGACATTATAGCAGCACTGGGCGTTTAAAGGGACTTTCTCCGTGATCTCAAGAGTTGTGTTGATCGCCCGTTTGTTCCATACTTTTTTTTCAGTGCTTTTTTTTTGTTACGTACGTTCCTTTTTTTTACATTTTGTTCCATGCTTTTTTGTTATGTACATTGCATTTTTCACGTTTTGTTCCATACTGTCATCAAGGTTTTTTTTTTTTTTTGTTACGTATGTTTCTTTTTTTTTACGTTTTGTTCCATGCATTTTTCAGTACTTTTTTGTTATGTAGATTTCTTTTTTTTTATTCTTGTTCCATACTTTTGTTCAGTACATTTTGTTGTATATCATGCTCTATGTTTTTTGCAATATTTTTTATTCCTCTCTTTGTTTATGTTCTGATTATTACACAGTATGTATACTGATGTGTTTGGGCTGAGAGCAAGAGTCCCATTACACGTTGAGGTATAACACAGTATATACCTCAGTAAATATACATCAGAGTATACACGCTTATAGTTTACTTCAATCAAAATAAACCGATATTTGGGATTAAAATATCCTTGCCTGGTGCTGAAGAGGCTTCAAGCGGCCATCATGACCCTCGTGTGTCCATAGGCTTTAAGTCCAATTAACCAACCCATTAATTTTGTTTTCCCACAGTTTTTGTTATTCCATTCTTTTGTTGTTCCATGTTGTGCTTTCTGTTTTGCTTTTCATTTTGTTTTACAACGTGTACAATAGGGATTACGGCATCCCCAGCCATATGGATGGAATCACTGGGTCCTCTGTCAAAGGACAATCAACATTACCTCCCATCTCCCCCCCCCCATTTCTACATCACCAATCCTCCTTCAGGAGTCAGTGACATAAAAACCTGTTAGGACATTGTTCGTAATGAATATAATCCCATCATATCATCGTCTGTTATTGCTCCTGCACAACAGTCTTCTGCAGTCGAACGCAGACGACTGTAACACCACAAGAAGTGCAGTAGCTTTGACGTGATCCGTCCGTTAGCCTTGGTAGGAGGTACTCGGTCCCTCAAGCAAGTAACTATTTTCTGGTAGGTCAGTCACGAATGTACAGAGTAAAGAGCCAGAGTTATGGATAAATGGATGAAGTGTAGAGCCATAGGAATGGATGGATGAATGGAGCGGACAGCCACAGGTATGAATGAATGGACAGAGAGATGAGCTGGTGGTATAAATGAATGGGCCAAGAGCTGAAGCAGATGTATGAATGAATGAATCTAAGGAAGAATCAGAGGAACGAATTAAAATATATACAAGTTTTCAATACAGAAAACGAAGGAGCTCAACAATATAGATCATGATTAATGTCTCCCTCAGTTATAACGTGGCAACAGTTACGCTACGGTAGGTTGAAGTTTGTATTATCGAAGTGGAACTTCATTCATTCATTCCCCGAATGAATGAATGACTGGTCAGTTCAACTGGTCAGTTCAACTGACCATAAGAAAGCGGTAACCCAGTGACGGCTTGAACTTTACCTTGAACCCTCTATGAATGTTTCTTAAACTTAAATAAAGTACTAGCCTAAGAAAATAATTAACGCAGAAATGAAGATGTTGTAATAATGTTGGTAGAATTGCCTAAAAGGACACATGTGCAACTAATGCAACATTTTATTGTGGCAACGTTTCACTCTCCAGTTGCTCCTGGAGAGCGAAACGTGCCACAATAAATTACTGCATTAGCAGCACATGTCTCTTTACCTAACAACGAAGATATTGCTGGAAAGAAACTTTGAAATAAGGAGAAAGAAAACTAGCACTTAACACAAACTTACTTTGCATAAAATCCTTAAGTCATATATACAGCGCAATCAAAAAGAAATATGAGCCGCCTAGCGGGAAAGAAATTAACTAGGCAAAGAAACATGCATACAATAAATCGACCAAAAATAAAAATAAAAACTAGCGAGAAGACAGGAAATGAAGAAGATTAAGACACAACGAGAGAGAGTAAGACAAAGGAAGACAGAGATGTAGCATCCACGGTGTCGAGGGCAGAGATCAGCCACAGGAGATGTCACAACAGGCCATTGGAAGCATGTTCAATGGCCATTTAAATCATCTCATAACCTAAACGTCACTCATGGGTACATCGAACCCCCTTAAGCGTCATGTCACAGAATATTAAACAATTGTATGAGAGGCGCTTACTGTATGAAGCCGCAACTAGTAATAACAAACCTGTGCCGAATTCTAGATGAGTATCCTATGTAACATGCATCTGTATTTTTGCTTCGATAACTTATAGCTGATAATCGACCTTTTGAATAAAGATAACATCTTTACAATAAAACTGTAAAGGATGCAGTTAAAAAAATATACGATTCAGAAGTAATAAACTTGGTTGACAATTATTTGTGTTGGTGTTAATTAATTCGGATTTGCAATTATTGTAATTAATTACACTTGAAATAGCATCTAATTATGTGGATTAGTATTCATTAACCTGAACGGGCAGATAATATGGATTATAAGTAAAGTATTTATTTTGGAAATTAGTAATTTAGATTGACTTGTACACCAAATTTTTTACTTAAATGAAAGCAATTAATGGAATGAAGTTGATAAACTCTTTCGTTTTTCTTTTTAGGTGACCCTGCCTCTGTGAGAGACGGCTATTACATTAAAAAAATATATATTAGGTATCTTCGAAGGGGTGCCAGTAAGTGGATACCTGGAGAGGTTAGGCTAGGTTAGGTTTAGGTTTAGTCTTTCGGCTCTCACGATTCGTTTGTCGTGTACTTTGGGCACAAATAGTGCATCATTAGGTCATTTGAGAGACATTCGAGTTGCTCAGTAGTTTGTAGTAGTACTTGACTATTTTCCAGGATGCGACCCACAGCGATCGACTAACTCCCAGATACCATTTTTACTAAAGCTTTACAGGGGCAGTGGATGTGAGGAGACTTCCCTTATGTCTCGACCTGTCCAGGATGCCTGAATTCTTTCCTTCCTTCAAGATTTTCATTTCAAACCTAAGAATGCCTCATCCGATCAGCTTCGTACTGAAACTGTAGATGTGCTGGTGCCCTCTAGTCATTTTATTTAAGTAATTCCGGATTTTGCTACCGCGAAATAACTTAAGAAAGCTTCTGATCGGCTTCAAACTTTTAACACTTGTATATCATACTCAGAGGGAAGTTGGGATTTCTGTTGAAGTGTAGGTGTTAATTTTTCAATGATATTTTTAAAATGGTCTAGTATTATTTCCCATGAAATGATTTGATTATGCCTCTTTTTGAAGGACATCAGTCTTTAATGGCTAAAACATCTTATAGGCTGAAACGTACTCAATAAACATACGTTCTGTAGATGTAAATGTGCCAATTTACTGATACAGTTAATGAATTTGGAATCGTTGGAATGTAAGTAATGACTGGAGAATGCCTTTTCTGATTGGCTTGAAACTTTGAGTGGTTGTGAACTTTGCTGAAAGGAAGGTTCGCTTTGGTTTTGGGCTAGTTTTAATAAACAAACTGGTTTTCATGTAATAAGTGGAGAATTCTTCTCACTAGCTTCAAATCCTAAAAGCTGGTAAATCTTAGATTAATTTCTTTTACTGATCCTGGGTTGTGTAGGTGCCAATCTGTCAAATTCACTGAAAAAAATAGTGAAAATTTAAATGCTGGTTTTCAGGTGATAATTTGTGAATGCCTCATTTGATCGGATTTAGATCGCCACCAATGATGTAACTCTCTGAATTCTTTGGATTGTTACTGAACTTTGTAAGTGTAAATTTGCAGAAGTTTACCGCAGGGTGTCATTGTTGCTCTGTGTGATTCTCTGAACTCGTCGAGACAGTGATGAATGCCAGTCTCGCATTGTGGCATGAGTATCTGTGAGGATGACACACTGTCGTACACTGAACTCAAAGAGGAGCGACGTCTCAGGATCGATCACAACCAGGCCGGCAGTGAAGAACGATTGTTGTATTAATGTTGGTAGAATTACCGACAGAATGATTGTTGTAATCTGATGGTCTGTGTAAACACGAAGAACATAGAGTATATGGGGGTACATAACGGGAGACGAAGGGTTAGAAACAAAGAAGGGGTTATAGTAAGAAGAGGAAGGGTAAGAATGAAATGAAATCATGGAGGCTAGGGAGGAATGAAAGAAAAAGAGAAAGGAGGATAAGCGAGTCAAGGAAGAAGTGGTTATAAGAAGGCAGTAAAGAAAACTCAAGGAAACTGTTAGTGGCAGGATTAGGTAAAGGGGACAGGTGGGGCACAGGCTAAGATAACGGTGGGGGAAAAGAAAGGAAAGCCATTTGAAAAATTTGGAAAGACGCAAGGAAAAAACTTAAGGAATAGGATAATTTTTATGAAAGAGGGCATTACCAAAGAGGATAATAAAGAGACGTTATAAGTTAGTATGGAATTAGGAAAAGTCGCTGATATAAGAGGGCTTGAACCAGTGAGGGTTGAGATAGTAGAGCAAGCGGGGGTTTGCTGCAGGTGTGAGTATAACAGAACTGCATAATGACAGGTAATAATTAAAGGCCTATTTAGGAATATGAGATAAAGCGAGTTTTCTTTTTAAGCAATACAGGATACAACCACAGTGATCAGCTATGTGTTTTATATGATAGTTACATTATGGAAATAGAAGGTAACTATCATATATATATATATATATATATATATATATATATATATATATATATATATATATATATATATATATATATATATATATCTTGTTCGTGACAACGGTCTTCATTTATTTACCCATAATTAAAGTCAAGTTAATGAGCTTTTGGAACGATCGCCGTGAACACAGCCACTGTCTCTCGTCTCAAATACCGGAGTAATATTTGCTGGTTTCCATTCACTCATAAAGGAAGAGGGGAGATTTAGGCTACGTTTCGGTCATTCTAACTAATCTCAAGGTCAGACTGTCACCTTCAACTGCGGCGCGTGGAGGACCAACTACACCTGAGTTCACACTAGGGCAAATCTGAATGACCACATGTCTCTCTCTCTAATTAGCGAACGGAGGATCGAGCTCCCTCCACATTTCTTTCGCTGAATGACCAACACGGGTTTAAAGCCTCACATAAATACATCTGAAATAAGAGACTGTGGTCACAAGTTGGCTTTATTCTTCCTGGAATCTGTTATTCCCATCTGTTGCATGTATTCACCCACCTGTTGTTTTGCACTACTCAGGCTAATAAACCTACCTATTTTCCAATTTGGGCAGCCAATTTCTGTTTTTCTGCACACTCGAAATAGCTAAGAAATTTTAATATATTTTTAATTCTCGGCTACGGAAGGTTAGTTATATTTGGCTATTCTAGCCTAATATAACTAACCTAACGTATGATAACTCAACAAGAGATGTAAACAAAACTGGTATCTTAGGTCTGGCAGTGCAGGGAGAGTCATGACATTTCAAGTGTTCATTTTTAACACGGACTGTGTATACGTTTGAAGGATTGGTTGTATAAACACAGGTTTTCTAGCTGTGGTAGCTTGCGTGGTCTTGATCTCTACCCTTCCCACTGTGATCTTGATCTCTAGACTTCCCACTGTGGTCTTGATCTCTACCCTTCCCACTGTGGTCTTGATCTCTACCCTTCCCACTGTGGTCTTGATCTCTACCCTTCCCACTGTGGTCTTGATCTCTACCCTTCCCACTGTGGTCTTGATCTCTACCCTTCCCACTGTGGTCTTGATCTCTACCCTTCCCACTGTGATCTTGATCTCTACCCTTCCCACTGTGGTCTTGATCTCTACCCTTCCCACTGTGGTCTTGATCTCTACCCTTCCCACTGTGGTCTTGATCTCTACCCACCCCACTGTAGACCAGTTATAGTTTACATTAACGGTTTAAAAAAACGACTAGTAAATGAATAAGATACCCAAGTATTGTATAAGTGATTTATTCATCTACTGATCCAGTGGTCTCTACCCTTCCCAGAAAGGTCCACTTAAACTGCTTCTATTTACATCAAGCTTCTTATTGTTGGCCTCTCCGTTTAGGATGCTTGAAACGTATAATACCGCCCTCTATATATGGATCCTCGTTTCTCTCGCCACTAATATATACGAGTACGTGTTGTCGCTCGCTGGTACCTCATTTTATTTGTCTTTTGTGTTGCACATTGCAATCACCAGCTCTGTCAACACCAATATAATTTCGCTGTTATGAGAGTATCAGAGTCACCGATTAGATACATGTGTGATTGGCGTTGGACGTTTAATGTAATTCTAGTGACAGATAATGGCATTCTTCTGCCAGTTAATGGTATTTTGATGCCAGTTAATGGTATTCTGGTGCCAGATAATCCTATTCTGGTTAATGGCGTTTTGCCGCCTGTTACTTTAAGTCTGCTGTCAGTTAATGGTATTCTGGTGCCAGGTAACGGCACCAAAATACTGTTACTGACATTTTGTTGGCCGTTAATGGTATTCTGCCTAAATAATAAAAAAGACACTATACCGTGGCTGAAATAATGCATAAATAACTCGCACGTAGAAGACTAAAACTTATGACGACGTTTCGGGTCGACTTGGTCCATTAATTGGTCACAGATAAGGACATTCTGCTTCTATTTAACGACATTCTGTTGCCTGTAATGGCGTTTTAGTGGTTGAGCTTGTTTGTGATGTCTGTATGATGAGTATTCGCTTTTGTCTGTTTTAGGTGCTGTGGCTGTTGTAGGTGCTGTGGCTGTTGTAGCTGATGGAGGTGCTGTGGCTGTTGTAGGTGTTGGAGGTACTGTGCCTTCTGTAGGTGTTGGAGGTGCTGTTTCTGTTGTAACTGTTGTGGTTGTTTAAGGTGTTGTGGGTGTTAGACGTGTTGGAAATACTGTGAGTGTTATGGGTGTTGGAATTGCTGTGGGTGTTGTGGGTGTTGTGGATGCAGTGGATTCTGTAAGTACTACGAGAGTTTCAGGTGTGGGCGGTGTTGTGGATGTTGGAGGTGTTGTGAGTTTCGTAGCTGTTGTGGGTGTTGGCGTTGTGGGTGTTGGAGACATTGTGGGTTCTGACAATGTTGTGGGTGTCGGGGATGTTGTAGGTACTGAGAGTTTTGAAGGTGTTCGGGGAGTTGTGGAAGTTGTAGGTGTTAGGGAGTAGTGGGTGTTGTAACAGTTGTGGGTGTTTTTGTGAGCGGTGATGGTTCCTTAGTGAGTATGTTTGTCTTTGTTTAGTGTTTTGTTTACGGTGGGCGTGTTTACTGGTTTTCGTGGGCGTCTGAGGTGTTAGCAATGTATGTCTTTGTTTGTGATGTGAACTTGCTCCTTGGATGTATCTGCTGCTTGAGAGGGAGAGTGTGAAGCCATTAGTAGAAGAAACCGGGACAGGTGAGGAGAAAGAGAAGGAGGGTATACCTTTGATATACCTTTTGATGAGTTTCGAGAGTCTATCTACTCCTGGAGCCCGACCATGGGTCAGGTTCGTCTGGTGCTAGCCTGCTAGCTGTTGCTGCTGGAGGCTTGCTGCCCCACAATATCCATCACAGCCTGGTTGATGTATATTGTGGTGAAGATACTTGTCCAGTTTCCTCTTGAAGACTTCTACAATTGTTCCAGCAGTGTTTCTGATATCTTCTGGTAAGATGTTGAATAATCTGGGGCCACGAATGTTGATACAGTGTTCCCTTATTATGCCCACGGCATCCCTGCTTTTCATTGGGTGTATTTTGCACTTTCTCCCATACCTCTCGCCCCAGTATGTTGTTATGGCAGTGTGCTGATTTGGGACCAGGCCCTGGAGGACTTTCCAGCTTTCCCAGTAGTTTAAATGTTTTACTGGCTCTATGAGGGAATTTGTTCCAGCTCTGATTTTTCTCCAGCCTTGAATGGGCCCGTCAACACCGAACAATATTCCAAATGAGGAAGCACTAGCGATTTGAAAGTTTTGAAAGTTCTCATTACCCACCCACAATACTCCTTGCTGTCTTGACCTTTGTCTTATTGTGTTCTTTGAAAAAAGGGTCAGCGACATAATTATTCTCGAGTCTTTCACGTGTTCCTTTCGTTCTATTTCACGATCCTCTTGAGTTTTGTATACAGTGTTCCTTTTGAGTTCATTCTTTCCATACCAAAGCAGCTGGAACTTATCACCACTGAACGCCATGTTATTCACCACTGCCCACTGGAAAACACTGCTTATATCTTCCTGTAATTTTTCAGTGTCTTCTACCGAAGTAGCTTTCATGCTTATTCTAGTGTCATCTGCAAATGCTAATGAAAAACTGTGACGGGTGTTTATATCCATGTCTGCTATTAGAATGAGAAATAGCATAGGTGCCAGGACAGTGCCCTGGGGAACTGAGCTATACCTCGCTGATGCTGGATTTTGCTCAGTTTACTACTATTTTTTTCTGTTCAGTATTAGGAATCCGAAAATCCATCTGCCTACTTTCCCCTTAATGCCTGTGGCCCTCATTTTTAGGAGAAGGAGGAGGTGAAGAAGGAGGATAATAAACAATAATAATAATAATAATAATAATAATAATAATAATAATAATAAGAAGAAGAAGAAGAAGAAGAAGAAGAAGAGGAAAAAGAGGAAGATAAAGAAGAAGGAAAAGAAGAGTGAGTAAGAGAGAGAGAGAGAGAGAGAGAGACAGAGACAGAGAGAGAATGTGCAAAGATAGACAGAAATAGAGTGAGCATTAGGTGTGACCAAAGTCTCAAGTCATGTGGATAGTATGAGCGATGGTTAAAAGCTAGAAGAAAGTTATGTACGCTGGCCTCTCAATGGCAGCAGTGTGTGTGTGTGTGTGTGTATGTGTTGGTGTCAGGTGCAATATGCGTTTGTGGCAAGGATTTTCTGTTGGGGGGTGGGGCAGGGATATTGTACCGGCGGTGCAGTGATAAAAGTAACAACACCCACAACAACAACTACAGTTAAAATTAACATTATGTTTGTTATGGAGTGGAGTAAATGAGCAGTGCAGTAGCAAAGAAGATGACAAGAACACCAAAAAATTAAGCTGAGAGTTAAATTTCCCTTCAACTTTCAACATGATAGATGGAGCAAGATTGTTAAGAGCAACAAGGAAGAGTTGAATTAACGAGATGGGTGAAACAAATGAAAGAAATTAAGGAAGAGAGGCAAGAAAGAAGTAGAAGGGTTGGGAAACATAAAGAGAAGAAAAATTGGATGAAAATAGTTACAGGAGGAGAATTAAAGAGCTGTAGGAGAGGATAGGGAAGTATAACAAAATCTTATGACTTGAATTGGATGGGGAGGGAAGAGGGGTAAGAGAGAGAGAGGGAAAGGAGAGAGGGAAAGAGAGAGGGGGGAAAATAAGAAAGGGGATGAGCGGGAGATTTGTTTTTGTTCAACAACATTAGATACATCAGCAGTGTACTGCTACCCTATTCTATATGATAGCTAAAGAGTAGGAAGAAAAGCTTATTTTGTGTCCCTGTCATGTTCCATCACGCAAGATGGAACTCACGCAGTGTTGAAATCTGTCAGCCTGAGGTGGGTGACTTCAGTAGGGTATTGAGGCTATCAACATGAATTCAGCCCCTGGTAATTTACAAATGTTACTATGTATGATAATCTGTGTGAACCTGTACCTAAATAAACTTATTTATTTACCAGCAGAAGGTGGTTGGGGCAGGGTAACATCGCGGGGTCATGGGGCAACCTGGAACATCAAGGGGTCTGGTGTTTGTGGTGGTGGAGACGTGGAGTTGAAGCGTGTGAGTGAGGGAGTCACTGAATGTCACAGTCACGATGGGTGTTGAGGCGTGACAGCGGTGTCATTGGAAGTTACTGGGGGGGGGGGGAGGGTTGTGGAGAGAGAACGAGAAGGTAAACAAGGGGAAAAGGGAGGGGAGAGGGTTTCAAGCAAGGGGACGTGGGAACCAGGTTAAAAGGATGGATGAGTAATAAGAGTTGGTAGGATTGGAAAAGAAGGGAAAGGATGAGTAGGTAGAAGGAAAGATTAATGATTGCAAGAACAGGAAAAGGGAGGCAGAAGCTGAAATACAGGGAAGATTGGGAGTAAGAGAAGGAGAAAGATGACTTATATGCTTTTTTATACAGTTCTCGAATGTCGAAATTAAGACCTGTTGGTGGTGCAGCGTTCCCTTTTCTTGTGCATCGACGTGTCTAAATATATAACAACCTCCTTCCAGTTGGTAATGTACTGCTTGTTGAGACTCTCTAGTGGAGCTGAAGTATTTGCAGAATTTTAATACTATTGCTAGAATATGTATATATATATATATATATATATATATATATATTCTTTTCCGTTACTCCTCTCTCTCTCTCTCTCTCTCTCTCTCTCTCTCTCTCTCTCTCTCTCTCTCTCTCTCTCTCTATCCCGCCTCTTCCCTGCCTGCTCTCTCCTGTGCTTATTATTTTTAAGGGCTCTCACATTCACGTAAAAGAAGCAGAAATGGTCATCGCACACGAATACGATCCAGCCAGACCACAGTTAGCGCTACATGGCCGCATTTATCTGTGGCTTGGAGCGCACCGCCTCGCCTGCTCCTCCACTAGCAGTTCAATGAATTGGACTCTAATGTGGAAAACTTTCACCTATAGTGTTACCATATATAACTTGATGTTAATGCTCCTCGTTGAAGCACTTTTTTTCCGAGAGTTGTCCACGTATTTGTTCACGTATGTATACAACTGTATGTTTATGCAAAGTGCTTATGTGCCTTCCAGAGGAGCGGCAATAGGCGTCAATACGCGAAAGTGGCGCAGTTTTGTAATCCCGTTGAAAGGATAATAAACAGAGGAAGAGATACTGTTTCGGCAGTCGCTGCAATGGGCTTGCTGGTGAAGATTAGTCTCCTGCAAGCTTTAGCGTCAGAGTTACACAAACGCAGTCACTGCACTTCACACACACACACACACACACACACACACACACACACACACACACACACACACACAAACATGTTAGGAAGTATTTCTTCAGTCATAGAGTTGTCAGGAAGTGGAATAGTCTAGCAAGTGATGTAGTGAAGGCAGGAACCATCCATAGCTTTAAGACTAGGTATGATAAAGCTCATGGAGCAGGGAGAGAGAGGACCTAGTAGCGGTCAGTGAAGAGGCGGGGCCAGGAGCTAAGTCTCGACCCCTGCAACCACAATTAGGTGAGTACAATTAGGTGAGTACACACACACCACACACCAGCTTCTAACTAACAAGAAACATTAAATCTGATGTCATCTATCAATTCATCTCCCTTCAGAAGGGAAAATGGGTAGCCTTGATGCTGGTGAAGGGCTCTTGATCAAAGGAATTAAAGTTATTCCTGCTCTTCCATTGATCAAACCTAATTTCCTCTCCTCCCATGCTTCACGCGCTCTATGAATTATTCGCATAAATCTCTTCCAGATTGATATAAGAATGAAACTTTCTCAACAGATTTTCCAGTCGCACTGGAAAAAATTCTGAGGAAAACTTTTATTATTATTATTATTATTATATTATTATTATTATTATTATATTATTATTATTATTATTATTATTATTATTATTATTATGTAAAGGGCTTAGCTAGTTTGGATCATTCCGTACTAGGAGTAATAGAAGCTAGATTCTCTATTAGCGAATTTCCAGACTGACACGCTTCTTTTGCAGACAGGTTCTCCCTCCAGAAAAGTGTTAGTATATGAAGAAATTAAAAAAAAATACTTTCATAAAATATACAAAGAAAATGGGGTAGCTAGCCCATTATTGCAGTGTAAGAGATGATAGTAATAACAACTATTAAGAAACACACACACACACACAGGAAAGGAAACAGGATTGGTTGCCAATACTGAACTTTTCGGGAACTTCTCCGTTACTTTCTTTCGCGTTCTCTCAGCACCTCTCCTTCAGGATATTTCCTAGCACCTTACCCCGTACCATTCCTTCAGGATATTCCCTAGCATCTTCACCAGTACCTCTCCTTCAGGATATTCCCTAGCACCTTGCCCAGTACCACTCCTCCAGGATATTACGTAGCACATTCCACAGTACTTCTCCTTCAGGATATTCCCTATCACCTTGCTTAGCACCTACCCCAGTATCTTTTCCACAATCCCCAGCATCTTCCCCTAACACTTCCCTTCAGTACTCCTCCGCTCCTCACCGCCCCTCCCCCCTCCTTTCTCCGTGATACAACTTCCCCTCCATTCCCCTCCCTTCCCCTCCCTTCCCCTCCCCTCCCACGCTAAACTTACCTAATGGCTGATGTTACTACGTGATAAATACAAGCAAAGATAATAGCACCAACAGCACCACACTGGCGTGCCGATGTACTGATAACTTAACACTGTATTAATTAATTGTGGCTCTTCTAAAAACGGTTTATATAATTATTATTTTAATTGGAGAAGGCAGGTTAGAAATTCATTGAGATCGGGCAGCAGAGTACAGAAAAGAGGAGAGGGGAAGAGAAAAGGAAAACAGGGGAAAAAGGGAAAGATGGGAGGTAAAAAGAAAAGAGATGAATAAAGTGTAAGGAGAAGAAGAAGAAAAAAAGAGGGTAAATTGGAGAGAAGAGTTTAAATAAAAAAAAAAAAAAGGAAAGTAGAGGAGAAAAAAAAGAGAGAGAAGAGATAAAGAATGTAGAGAAGAGGGAAAAAGATGACTGGAAAAAAATACAAAGGAAAAAAAGGAGACGAGGAGCAAGAAACAAAAGGAGAAAGGGAAATGAAAAGCACGAAAGAGAAAATCAAAAGAAAAAATGAGAGGAAAAAATAGAAAAAATAACAGGAAAATAGAGTAAAAAAGAGGAAATGAGACAGAAGTATTGACAAAAGCGTAGAGATGGCACGATGGAGAAACTAAAAAGGTAGAGGAGAAAAATGAGCACACACACACACACACACACACACACACACACACACACACACACCAGTGTTGTTTTTCTTAACCAGAGTTGTTTTTTCTTAACCAGTGTTGTTTTTCTTAGCCAGTGTTGTGTTTCTTAACCAGTGTTGCTTTTCTTAACCAGCATTGTCTTACTTAGTAACTGGAAGT
Source organism: Cherax destructor (assembly GCA_009830355.1). Taxonomy (NCBI): domain Eukaryota; kingdom Metazoa; phylum Arthropoda; class Malacostraca; order Decapoda; family Parastacidae; genus Cherax; species Cherax destructor. Next base: position 120,561 of record WNWK01001827.1, on the reverse strand, counting down.
GTAGTGCTTTATTTTCCCGGAAATTTTTCCATTTTATCATCCTTACATTGTCCTTTCTTCTAAACGTTGTTTTCAGTTGTCATTGTTGCTTTAGTCTCTCTCTCTCTCTCTCTCTTCCTACTCCTACAAGGGCGAGATAGAAGGCAATATCGTTCTAACAATTCCTTTTATTGGTGTAATGGTTCGGGTGATCTGCATCACAAAATACTCTTGTAAAGCGGGAATTTTTGCATTGGATATTCCGGTGATTTACGCAAAAGAGAGAGATTCCAAGTATAGAATGTCCGTCTCTGGTCTTTCTCAGGCTGTCTCTCTCTCTCTCTCTCTCTCTCTCTCTCTCTCTCTCTCTCTCTCTCTCTCTCTCTCTCTCTCTCTCTCTCTCTCTCTCTCTCTCACACACACACACACACACATACACACACACACAAATGTACTCTAAGGAGAGAAAGATGTATATGACGTGCCGAATAGGTAAATCTTGCTATTTTGGCTTAAAGAGCAACGCTCTTCTTGCCGAATAAAGGGAGCGAAAATTTGTGTATGCAGTAATCTCTCAAAAATCATTCTGAACCTTACGATAAATATATATTTCATTGTGTTTGTTTATTATTAAATTATTGTAAACTTATCTAAAATATATTTATTTGGGTTATAATAAGGTTAGGTAACTTGTCTTGGTACAAAATTATTAATTTTTACATTAACATAAATGAAAAAAATATATATCTTTAAACGTACAAGGGAAAATTTTAGAAAGGACTTAATTTTCACCAGTTTTACCTATTCGGCACATTATAATATATATATATATATATATATATATATATATATATATATATATATATATATATATATATATATATATAAGTGATAAGACAATGGCATTTGTGACTCACGATGTGTCGGTGCGTCTCCTTAAGTGCGACCAGTACCTGGAAGGACAAGAATGCTATTAGTCGAAGACGTAGAGACTGGAAGCATTGTTGGATTGTTGATTGTGTTTCATGAAACATTAAACCAACGCGAAAATAATAATAATGAAGACTGGATCCTCCGTTTGCATAGTGCGGCCTGATTTTTCTTCTCAGTCAGACTAGGCTGTTGGTGGTATGGAAGGGATATAAGAGCGGCCAGTGACTTGTTATGTAGAGAAGTTCTCAAATCCTCAGATTATAAATTCCATTAACTTTAATTCGTTCTGTCTGATCACAGCGGCACAGACTTAGGCATAGTGACAGATAAGTACAGACACAGGTACACGAACAGGTAAAAAAAACCAGGGGCTAATATTCAGCAAATTTAAGCAACGTAATATAAAGTTCTGCTGAAATTAAAAAAAAAATCCCAAAGCGTTCTCTTTTTTTTCCCCCCTTCCTTCCTGGATTTGCATTTTGCTCTCTTATTGCTTTAATATAATAGATGGTTTAAGCTGAAGAGAAACTGGTCACTCCTATTTATTAGCTTTCGATGTCATTCTTAAACGCAGGTGTCTGCTGTCAGTTCAACAAGAGCTTCCTGTCTTACTAAAACACTGGCGCTTTCGGTCATTCATAAATAATAATCTTCTAATCCTGAGTCATCTGGCATTCCAAAATAATAAAGACTTCTAGAATCCTAAACAATGAATCATAAAATTCCTAGACAATGGATTCTTCTGTCACTGCTAGTCACCAGAAATTTGCTACCATTCATAACTGCTAGAAATCTGCTGTTATTTTAACCCAACAAAAGCCTTCTCTCAATTTCATTTAGTTCGACAGAAACATGGAATCCATAACATGCTAAGTCTTGAGCTTTAAAGTAAAGAAAAGCTTAAATTTATTTTTCTCTTTTTGTTGTTGTTTAGCAGTAAAACAGATTTTGTGCTTTAGCAGTCAGCCCAACACAGATAAATATGATAATGCAACTCTTCAATAACTCTTAAAAGCTTCGTGTGTGTGTGTGTGTGTGTGTGTGTGTGTGTGTGTGTGTGTGTGTGTGTGTGTGTGTGTGTGTGTGTGTGTGGGAATCTAAACTATTTCTCGCTGGTCAAATTACGTCTTATTGAGTCCTAACTTGTGTAAACACATTGCACAGTTGCAGGAGGAGCTTCCAGACCACCATTAAGGAGCATGGATAATGACGACAAAAACACCACTGGATAATAACAACAATGAACAAACAAAAGGTTATTATTACTTCCGTTTGACACCTAGTAACTCGTAAGCACGATTATTGTCGCTTTTTTTTCTTCCTTACACTTTTTTGCCTCCCACTTCAAGCCTTCCAATTACTGTTTTCCACTTTCCGCCTTCCACTTTATGCCTTCCCCTTGATTGTATCCACTTAATATTGTACATTTAATGAATTCACCTTAATGAATTCCTCTTAATGATATCCATTAACTTCCGCTTAATGACCCCCACTTAATAATCTCTGCTTAATGACAAAAGAGGTATGTGTCCGGGAGTATGTGTGTGTATTCACCTATCTGTGGTCGCAAGGTTCGATTCACAGCTCCTCTGTGTGTGTGTGTGTATGTAGAAGTCGAACTAGTGACCATGTAGTCATTATTTGCAACACGTTGCATGAATTTGTCTACATAATATTAAATATATTATATATATATATATATATATATATATATATATATATATATATATATATATATATATATATATATATATATATATATATATATATATATATATATATATATATTGTTCACCAGCCCAGCCTTGGTAAGGAGAGTTGCTTACTCACTCGCTTCTCATAAAGCACCAATAAACAGATGGTTCAACAGACTACTTAACTCACTAGCTCCCTGACAACGGCGTGAAACAGACTGCACCACGGCGAGTTTATCACACTAGCTTTCTGTCAACGGGAGGAAATAGAAGGGGCGAGGAAGAATAAAACTTGATCTCTGTTCTTCAAAGAACAGACTACACCACAGACAGTTTAACTCACACTACCTGTCTTCGACAACAAATAGACGGCACAACAGCCAGTGTAAGTAACTAACTTCCTGTTTTTGGCCAGAGACAATCAGCACAATAGACAATTAAGTTCACTCGCTCCCAACTTTAAAAAAAAAATAGATAGCATCACGGATAATTTAGCACACGACCAGCCAACCCTACAAAAAAAAAAAAAACCGTAACATAGGTAATTCATCACTTATCTTTTTCCCTTTCAAACCATAGTTATTAGACTTGTCATCTTCGATGGGTTCTGGGTAATGAAAGGTGGTTAATATCACCCATCCTCTGGCGTGTGAATGTGCCAGGTCGAGCCAAGAAGTGTCAGGGGTGTCTGACTGAGGCGTCAATCTTGTCTGCAGGTGGGGTGTTTCTAGTGCCTCAAAATATGTGGTTATAATTCATTGTTGTACATCAAGGCACCTCTTTCAAGGACGGTGCCTTGATGCTCGTGAAGGGCTCTTTATCAAAACAATTTGAACTTATCTCTCTTTTCCCCTTTAAATATACAAAAATAAACATAGAAACTAAGCAATAGGCAGCGGATGATTTCCAGTTTGTATAAGTTAAACATATGTGCATAGTGTAGTTTGGTTTATGATTTGTAGACTACACCTGGGCCACTAAGACTGCAGGTTCCCTGAATACTTACATCAAGAATACGTTATTCCTCTCAAATGGATTAAAATAAACTCCCAGTGTATACATATGTGAATATAAACAGAAACACCTAGGTGTTGCAATACGATCACAGTAAATGGGTGACATCACAATATGCAAAACAACCACTGTGAAAAAATAGTGAACTTCCAAGCGCTTTCGGGATTTCTCATATTATCAAGGATAATGTGAGAAATCACTAAAGCGCGTGGAAGTTCTGTTTTTTCACAGGGGTTGTTTCACACACCTAGGTGTATGTATCCTGACAAATACACACCTCTCAGTGTAATCACTGCGATATGCATACGGAGATTCACACCTTTTCAGTATATACTCTGTGTGGACGTGGCTTGAAATGAATGACAATGTTTTTAGTTGTGTCATTAGAATACCTGGAGCAGTAGAGAGCAGAAGCTGTTCATTTATATCTCTCCTATTGTAGAAACTCCGACTATTACTGTCATGGAGCAATACAACTGTTCAGTAAAGCCATGTCACGAACAACAGGTTCAAACATTATTAGCCGTGGGTAATGGATTCTTAGTAGCAATAACGTACATATTAAAACAAGTTTTATTGACCATTGGCAGTGAATACTGTCTAATTTTATTGTTCTTCCTGATAATGGTACAGGTTTATTTCGAAAGGGCAATAGAGGCTCTCCAGTAATGTCGCCCCATGTCAATAATATGCCAAGAGCAATGGAAACTGCCCGATTATATCATCTAAAACGAGAAAAAAATAAAAATTTATTGGCAGTGGGTGATGAAAGCTGTCCTCTTACATCACCCACCGGGCGGGAGGAATCCCACAGATGATAGGCCGAGGGCAATGGAAACTGTCCAATCACATCGCTTTTACCCGTCCTCTTAAGTGGCCAATAAACGTCGCGAGGAACACACGGCTTGCGTAAATCACGAGAGCTGTTGCAGCGATCACAACAAAGACGGTGCAGGTGACTTGTCTCCCCCGAACCTAAGACACTCATCTCCCCCAAGAACAACACCTCTGCTACCACGCTCTGCTCCGACACAATAGACATGTTATATAGACTTAATAATTCCTTAACTTTTGTCTGTTTACCGAGGCTGAAGACCATTAGAGTGTCAAACGAGGCTCTATATCCGTTGTTGGCGCTCTTCGGAAGGGAGGCCGGGAGAGCACCTTACTCTCTCGGCGGTATTTTCGAGTTCTGGCCAGGAATTGATGAGGACGTGGTAGCTAGTGTGAAGGTCCCTTCCTCATGAAGTGTGTGGCCCAAGGCCCCGAGGATGGATGGGGGAAGTGTGGGCGTGTGTGTGTGTGTGTGGGCGTGTGTGTGCGTGTATGTGTATGTGTGTGTGTGTGTGTGTGTGTGTGAGGACGTGTGTTTCAACGTTGACATCAGTGCAACTAAATTGATAACTTCTCTCTGATTATAAATATAGTTAGGAAGAATAACATTTATGTAAGTGAAGAAAATATCGTCTTCCTCCCATTTTACTTGGATGTTGTGAGCTGATTTTGAATTAAAAAAAAAAAACTCAGTAGATCCAACAATAGACTTTAAGTAACACAGTTATTGTTCAATCTGAAAAAGTAAGCGGAAAATACATAAATGAAAATCTACAATTTTCTTCTCATCCTCTCGGATTTTTTTTTTCTTGACTCGAAGATGCACATTTATTAGTTATATTTTCTCTTCATCTTTATAAACTATGGCGATCATTTAAAGAAAATAAATCACCAAACTTTACCTATTCCCTCTAATCAAGAAAATATACAGATTATTCACATACTTTCATTTGAATGAAGAAAAATACAAAACAGTATAATAATTTTAACCCCACAGCGGCACTAAGCACCTGCAAAAGTCTTCCTGGTTCACTTCGCACTGCATCAGGTGTATCAGATGTGTACTTACTCTTGGTGTCATCTGAGGGAGCTATTGACACAGTTGGTTTGCTTCGGGTACATGTCTGAAGAAGTCTGATATCCGATTTTTTTTTTTATGTAAACGAAACTGCTGGTTTGGCTTGAAGATCCCGTGTCTACTTCACCGGAATAGCCCATTGCTTGATAGAGTTTGGTAGTTCTTCGCCTTGGACTAGCATTGAAAGATGGTCGTTTTGGAATAGACAGACACTAGGATCATTATTATTAGTAGCTAAAAAGGGTTTCTCTGTAAAGAAAACTACTTTTGCAATGTCGTGTTATTGGTGTGTGATGTGTGTGTGTGTGTGTGTGTGTGTACTCACCTATTTGTGGTGGCAGTGGTCGAGACTCAACTCCTGGCCTCGTCTCTTCACTTAAAGCTACTAGGTCCTCTCTCTAACTGCTCCATGAGCTTTATCATACCTCGTCTTAAAACTATGTATGGTTCCTGCCAGACTATTCCACCTGTGTATGTGTGTGTGTGTGTGTGTGTGTGTGTATGTACAGTGTATATGTGAATGTGTTCACCACTAATACTACCGCTACCTTCCCCACCAACTGTATTTACCATGTACTGTCTGCAGGAGTTGATTTACTGCTCCTGGCCCCGCTACGAGCTGAAAATGGCAATTCAAATCATTAGTCGACTTCTGTTCAGATGGGGTCTGTTAAAGAACATTTTTCCCACTCTTCGATCGCATTTTACAGAATTTTTTCTCTTCCCTCTCCCCATCAACCTCTTTCCCTTAGTCCCAGCTCCATCTTTCCTACGGTATCCATCTCTCTTCTTCATTATCTCTCCTGTCCTCTGTCTCTCCCTTTCCTTCCCTGTTTACTTAGCCATTTCTTCTTTTAGACAGCCATGGACTCTTTAGCTTTAGTGGAATTCTTTGCTTTGATCCGCCTAGTTTTTTCCTGCAGAGACAGTCGATAACGGTGGGTTTGTTTTGATCCGAGCGTGACAGCTGGGATGAGAATGGGGGAGCGGGGGACAATCTCAATAACGCGATCTTTGTGCGAGTGTGTTAGAGAGAGAGAGAGAGAGAGAGAGAGAGAGAGAGAGAGAGAGAGAGAGAGAGAGAGAGAGAGAGAGAGAGAGAGAGAGAGAGAGAGAGAGAAGACAAAGAATGGTTTGTTTGGATCTCGGAGACAATCGCTTGGGAGCTACAGATCTTCATTTCTGGCGGAGTGACACAAATGTGGTGGTGGTGGGGAGAGGGCAGCCAGCCAGTTGTCAGGTGCGGTGGCCAGGTGAAGCACGAGCACCTGCCTGACGTAGATGTATGCTCATTTCTCCCTTCCCCTGCAGCCCCTCCACGAGTTGCTGTTGACGGGGAAATGGAGAGCATGACTGCTGTTCCCTTCCAACAGCGCCCCCTCCCCTCACCCGGGTCTACTTTTAATTGGGGGGAGAGTGTTTGTTGCCCTTCTAACTTTTCTTTATATATTCAGGGATAGCGTTAAAACCCTGTCAGACCTTGTAATTAGCTGCTAATTACCAACACACAGTATGTAATGGTATTAAAAGCACCATCCTGTTTTTTTTTTCACTATACTAAATTATGGGCGCTCGACACTGTCTATTGCCTTGTTAGATGGTTCAATAACTCTCCATATACTCCAAATACTCTGAAGATCATCTTCAACAGTTCTCATCGGCAAAGACTAATGGCAGCCTCACTCTCTACAACACAGTATTTAGAGATATATACAACGAAAGATATGTTGACCTCAGTGTACATATGCTGAGTACATTTTTTTTACCTATATTAAGGATTGAAGTAGCTGTGAGAGGTGGTGCATGGGTGTCATGCAGCTCTAATCACGAGGCGTATTTTATAGGCAGTAAAGCTAAAATCCCAGCCATACAACACTTTTCAGCAGTTAAGGAAGTGAAAATCAACCCGTAAAACACGTCTATGCGAGTATACACTGACACACACACAGTACAGTGGCCATAAATAAATGACATCCTTAAGGGAATGAAAACGACACCATAAAAATCAAGAAAAATAACAATTATGGTTTACTAAATCACTAGTGCGGCAGAAACGCGTTTGCTTCATTGCCTCTGCAAAACGTCAAGCAAGCAATTCTTAAGATGACCTGACTGATGTCGAAACTTGAAATAAAAGCAAATTTCTTGTACCACTTATGGCTGGGTGAATTAAGGAAACAAATATTCCTCTAGAGAGTACCTTTCCTCAGGCACAAGACACACTCACTGCTCGACTCTCACTGGAATTCATTCACACCCAAGACCACAAGATAACTCGATTAACTCAAGGAACATCAAGGAAAGCATTTTATGTAAATTTAAGTTATCTATAAAAGAAAATGGCTTCAGTAATCACTACTATCTATCTATCTATCTATATATATATATATATATATATATATATATATATATATATATATATATATATATATATATATATATATATATATATATATATATAGAGAGAGAGAGAGAGAGAGAGATGTAATCAACAAATTATCTTTGTATTTAGAATAAAAAGGTAGAATACCATGACTGGAACAATACACAAATAACCTCCACAAATATATAAAATAAATGGCAATTTGTTATTATGCAAATCACCTACACTCAACACTAGGTATTTAACCTTAGCGCCACATATCCACCCCCTCCCCACCTATCCTCCCCTCTACAGACACACACACATGGGAAGCTTGCCAAAGGGGCGAAAATACGTGTTTCAGTTTAAAGGGAAGACCACGGTGAAGTACTTGTTGATGCTATGGAGGAAGCATCGGCAGGTACCTCAGTCACACAAACACACACAAACACACACACACACTGGAAGACAGGATAGATATGGGGGATATGATAAGGACATAAAATACTGACAGGAATCGACAAGATGGGCAGAGACAGGGTGTTCCAGAGATGGGACACTGCAACAAGGAGTCACAGTTGGAAGTTGAAGACTCAGATGAATCACAGGGTTGTTAGGAAGTATTTCTTCAGTCACAGAGTTGTCAGGAAGTGGAATAGTCTGGGAAGTGATGTAGTGGAGGCAGGATCCATACATAGCTTTAAGGAGAGGTATGATAAAGCTCATGGAGCGGGTAGAGTGACTGAGTAGCGGTCAGTGAAGAGGCGGGGCCAGAAGCTGTGAATCGACCCTTCCAACCACAACTAGGTGAGTACACACACACACACACACACACACACACACACACACACACACACACACACACACACACACACACACACACACAGAGTGTAAATAGAAGCAGTTCTCTTAATTACCCAAGTCTCGTCTAGCTGTTGACTCTAGAAGACTACGATGACATTCATTAACCTCTCGGATATTTTTTTGGGGTTCATTTATGAGCTCACGGAAGCTTCTAAGACCCTAGCAAATCTGTCATTGGCAACTCAAGTTGACGCCGCCTAACTTGACTACCAGGGGGAGTTTTGGCATAGGTCGGTGTTCGGAAGAGAGAGAGAGAGAGAGAGAGAGAGAGAGAGAGAGAGAGAGAGAGAGAGAGAGAGAGAGAGAGAGAGAGAGAGAGAGAATACATCTTTTCATTCTTGAGTTAGTTGAGTTTGCTCAATTCTCCCCAGAAAATGCAATTTAGAGAGTTTGATAAAAAAAAATTAAATAATAATTGTGTGCTTCTACACAGTATAACACTATGTTGTTATTGTCCTATTTTGACGTATAATTAACCGACGATAACTAAATTAAAGTTCGTAGCTTACGTATGGCAGCAAGAATGAAGAGCGAGCGTTTTATGCCAAACTTTAATGAAAAAGGTTGGAGGATGTTTGGTCTAAATGCTCTGTACAACAGCTAACAATCTGCTGGTCAAGGGTTCGATCTCTGGCTCAGACCTTGAGATCATGCCTCTTCACGAGAAAGACTCGCGCAATTTATAAAATACTGAAGAGAAGAGGATAGAGTAGAGATAGAAATGATCCCTGAAAGCTGTGACTTTAGCTCTCTCTCTCTCTGTCTGTTTGTCTCTGTCTCTGTCTGTCTGTCTGTCTGTCTGTCTGTCTGTCTGTCTGTCTGTCTGTCTGTCTCTCTCTCTCTCTCTCTCTCTCTCTCTCTCTCTCTCTCTCTCTCTCTTTCTTATTTTAATATCTAGTGGCATGTAACAGATTCCCAAAAAACTTTAGCAATAATAAGAAGACATAGCAATTAACCCTGGCCATGTTGTCTCATTTTTCAACTTGTGTTTATAATTACAGAAATTCTCATTTAGTTTGCTACTGCGTGGTGCTAAAGGGATCTACAGCGTGCTGGTCTCGTTTACATTATGCTGGGTCCATTTAAAGTGCGCTGGACTCATTTACGGTGCGCTGGACTCATTTACGGTGCGCTGGACGCATTAAACATTATGACCCATTTACATTGCGCTGGACTCATTTACAATGTGACTAACCTATTTACTATGTGATAAACCTATTTACAATGTGCTGGGCTTATCTGTAATATTATGTACTCTTTTTCAGATCGCAATACAATGGGCCTGTTTAGAGTGCACTAGACTCATTTATCGCATGATGAACCTATTTACAATAGGCTAGAAATTTTTATGCTGCATATTTACCTGTGATTTATCAGAGACCGATTTAGCTTCGAGAACAATTAATGAGAATATCCCCTTAAGGCAGAACGAATATTCTAGTTTCTATAACTTATCTGTGATCAATACACACATAAATATACTTTATTATGCAAAAGAACCATAGGGGAGTTGAATGATTGCTCTATGCCTTTCGTGTTGTAATCAACACATCATCAGTTGCAAAAATGAGTAGGACGTCTAAGCAGATTAGTTCAGGGTAACGGTCTAGCTAGAAGGTTCCCCTGAACTATTGTAATAGGACTTGCTAATCATTTCTTCAACACTGCAAGCTCCTGATAAAGGCCTAGAGCTATCATTAAACACGCTCCCTGTGGTTGTTTTGTATCTTGCCTTTCTTCGCGATTATTACATGCTTCATTATATAATATAGTTTGCAATGTTGAAAAAATACATTTATGGTGCAAAGCTATTTGATATAACCTGCATACAAGGTTTAATGGATATAATACAAGCACAATGATGTATCTGTCAGCAATTATTACTTGCAACACTGGAACAGAAAACGGGATGCTCTGGGACCCTCGGTTTTCCTGACTCATCAATTGGCTAGTTCCTTCGGGAACCTAAATGCGCTCTTCACTCTTGAGAATATGGTCTCCTAACGTTTGAAAATAAACGTATAATGATGAGCAAATTCACCGCATTTTCTAGACGACTGTGACTCTGTGGAGCTGGCAGCTGCATCTCCCTCATCACTGTTTTGTTGGAGATAGGTGTCCAGTGTGGATACACATGTGTTGTTCCACACCACCTGCTTGCCATCTGTCCAGATTTCCAGTATAATTCTATCTGGAGACTTTTAACTGTAATCAGCTCCGAATACTTTTGGCGGCTCTATTATTGCTGGGCATACGACTGCTGCAACGCTTCTCGTAATGATATTGTTGACCTCTTTGTGCTTTGCTATCATCCCCTCGGATCTCTGAGTCGATCTGGTAATGCACAGCCATAGATATGTCTGTGTTCGGCGAGGACGGGTGTGCAAGGAGAAGTGCAACACCAGTACGTGTTGAGGCGCTTGCTCGTGAAGGAATTAGAGGCAGTCAAACAAGATTATCCCTGGCATGAGGGGTTCTCACTGACAAGAGGCAGCTCGGTCCTTCCTCGACACGATCTCAATCAATATCTTGTTGACCCTGTTCTCCACTATTAAACTATCAGAATGCGATTGTCTCTAGTTGTAAGGAAAGATATATATATATATATATATATATATATATATATATATATATATATATATATATATATATATATATATATATATATATATATATATATATATATATATTCTTCTTCAACACGTCGAAGGCCGTTTCCAACCGAGGCAGGGTGGCCCAAAAGGAAAACGAAAGTTTCTCCTTTTACATTTAGTAATATATACAGAAGAAGGGGTTACTAGCCCCTTGCTCCCGGCATTTTAGTCGCCTCTTACGACACGCAAGCTTACGGAGGAAGAATTCTGTTCCACTTCCCCATGGAGATATATATATATATATATATATATATATATATATATATATATATATATATATATATATATATATATATATATATATATATATATATATAAAGAGAGAGAGGGAGAGTGACTTGGGGGTGTGTGGAGGAGGAAGAGAATATAAACTCCAGCATCGAATATCCTAAAAGTTAGTTCTTATTGAGTGAAAAATCGTGCCAACCTGCCGACAGTCTCCTAATTTCCGTTTACGTGGCGGGTGCTGGGTGGACGGCGCGGCCGCGCAGTTAAGGTAATAAGTGCGCCTCTCCGTCTCTCTTGCCCTCCTGCTGTTTTGTCAAGTCTTAAAGTAATTGATTACGGCGCACCAATGGAACGGTCGCACACGACCCCGGGTGTCGCCCTGAGCAAGAACACGGTGAGTAGATACCAGCACACACCCACACACACAACAACTCACAGGGTACAAGGATGTTTCCAGGATGGACTACGTCAAACAAGGGGAACCCCCAGGTGGAAGTTGAGACTCAGATGAATCAAGATGTTCCAGAGAAGATTGTCCTGAAGAAGTAAGTGGTCCATGGAAGGGTTTGGGGAAGATGATGAAGACATACTGCAATAATAAGGTGCAGAGAAGATGTTCAGAGAGGGGACAGGAAAATCATATGGTGAATCTGATCATTTTTTAGTCATAGAGTTGTCAGGAGTGGAATGAGCTTAGAAGCGACATAGTGGGAGTCAGAACCATTACATAGTTTTAAGACTAGGTTTGATAAAGCCATGGACAGGGAGAGAGGACCTAGTAGCAATCAGTGAAGAGGCGGGGCCAGGAGCTATGACTCGACCCCTGCAACCACAAATAGGTGAGTACAAATAGGTGAGTACACACACACACACACACACACACACACATACAGGATGTTCCAGAGATGGGACACAGCAACAAGGGGACACAGTTGGAAGTTGAAGACTCAGATGAATCACAGGGATGTTAGGAAGTATTTCTTGAGTCACAGAGTTGTCAGGAAGTGGAATAGTTTGGGAAGTGATGTAGTGGAGGTAGGATCCATACATAGCTTTAAGGAGAGGTATGATAAAGCTTATGGAGCAGGGAGAGAGTGAATTAGTATCGACCAGTGAAGACGCGGGGCCAGGAGCTATGACTCGACCCCTGCAACCACATATAGGTGAGTACATACACACACACTGTAAAATGCAATACGATCATGATGATAAACAGGTGATATCACAATATGCAAAACAACCACTGTGAAAAAAAAATTTGTGAACTTCTAAGCACTTTCGTGATTTCTCACAGTTCCTTGATAATGTGATAAATCACGAAAGTGCCTGTAAGTTCACTACTCTTTCACAATGGCTTATCTTTCACACTGCAAATGGTTACATTCTTTAAAAACCAAGCAAAAAAACTGCCCAAAATGTTATTATACACAATTAGCTATTAAAGAACGTAGCGACTGACTCACACATGTTGGCCGAATCGATTTCATTAAAAAAAAAATAATTCTGGATAACATGTTATCGAGGGAGATAATTATCTGAACAACAACTAAGACGGCCACCACATGCACCTGCGTCTCCTCTCTCTCTTTCTTTGTTTCTATGTCTTATTTTAATTTCATGTGTCAGTGTATGCTGTTTTTGTTTTCTATGTCTTCCTTTATTTTCCTGTTCTGTGTATGCTGTGGTTTTTTTCTGTCTTCCTTTAATTTCATGTGCCTGTTTATGTTGTGTTTGTTTCTGTGTCTTTCTTTAATTTCCTGTTCTGTGTATGTTGTGTTTGTTTCTATGTTTTCTTTATTAAATTTCATGTTCTGTGTATGCTGTGTTTGTTTCTATGTTTTTTATATTTAATTTCATGTTCTGTGTATGCTGTGTTTCTTTCCATGATTTTTTTATTTAATTTCTTGTTCTGTGTATACTGTGTTTGTTTATGTTTTCCTTTTAATTCAATGTACCTGTTTATGTTGTGTTTATTTCCATGTCTTTCTATAATTTCTCGGACTTGTATATGTGTTTATTTTTTGTCTTCTATTAATACACCTGTCTTGTGTTTATTTCTACGTATCCCTTTAATTTCCTGTACCAGTGGTGGCCCCATACGGGTATAGCGCTTCCATACGACAGATAAGCCAGAATATCTGACAGATAAGATCACGATATTTGTGTGAGATGAATTCAGAATAAAAATATTTTTTTTTCACAGATTCCCAGAAAAAAAAATATATAGCTCAATGCGCCTTAATCTGCAGTCTTACATACAATTTAGATATAACGCTCTTAAAGGGCAAAATTATCCTTTGAAAAACCCTCTTTGAAGTCTTAAAACACGAACACTGTAAGAGAGATGCAGTAGGTTTGATGCTCTTCGACCGTCACTTGTTATTAAGATTTGAAAAGCTAAAACCATTTGGGTCATTCTGGGTGAGTACTGGTGACGGCTCGATCCTCCACTCGGAATATTCAGCACATGGAGTTTCGGAGTAATGACGAATAAATTAAAGAAGCAAAATGAAAATTACGTTTTATGTTTAATGGTGTGAAGGAATAGAGGTTCCATCCTCCTTTCGAGGATTCAGTCACCGTACTCACTGAGCTGAAAAGAAACCTATGAAGATAATATTGCTGATGAATCCTTACTGGCTGACAGATTTTATCTAAGAAAATTATCCTGAATACGTCAGGTGGCGAAGAGTGAAGGAGGCTTGATCCTCCGTCTGCTAATCACTAGACAAACACTTTCGAAATTCTCTCAACGATTCGCCGATCGGCCAGTTGTGTCTTCAGCAAACAATACTCAAACAAAAACATCTTGTGCTTCAGTGCCTGCCAGTGCCAATACGACAAGGAAAATATGGCTCTGGGGTCATTCCTTCCGCCCAAATAGCTTTTAAACGGCCCGCCCTGTTAAAAGCAGCGTAATATCATTAACTTGTGTGTACAAAACGTATGTATCGGAATCTCATTAAAGGTCTGAAAAAGTGGAGGGCAGACTGCGGCCACTGGTAACCCAAGGATCAATACCTTATACTTACTGCTCGTGATATAATCCAAAAGCTTTGTAACTTCGGTATAATGTGTCTCCCCCCTCCTGCACCCTTCCTTTTTTTTTGTATCAAGCACTCTTGGGTTAGTGAGACCATTTCTAGCAGCAGCAACAAGGCTGGGACAGAGGCCACCACGTTAAATACAGCTGTAAGAGCCGGCTTGTGTCAGCTACTCGCTGAATAACACGCTATAACATCTACCAAACTTGCCCTCCCTCCCACCTGTCCTTCCTCCCACTTTCCCTCTCTCTCCCACCTGCTCACCCTCCCACCTTTCCCCCGTTTCTTCTATAACGACCAGATATAGCCTAAAGGAATGGTTATAGGAAGTCCCGTATGTTTCCAGCGCTCGATATGCTATTACACGTGCGACCAACTGCCAATTCCAGGCCCCGCTTTCCACCTCACAGATGCTATGAAGAGCACTACTCTATATTGTGGAAAATTTCCCTCTCCTTAAAGAGAATGGTGTTTGCCGTCACCTGCACTCCTGCCGTCCATAATGGCAGTTATATCGTTATGGCCGACGTCACTCCTTTTTATTTCCGCCCTAAAAATCCCCCCCCCCAAAAAAAAAAAAAAAAATATCCTTTAAAGGAGGCCGGCAAAGTTTTTTTTCTTTCAGTTTGATAACACAATATATCTACTACTCTGAGTGATTTCGTGTTGGTCCGCTGGGAGGTTAGTGTGTTTGGGTTGACCCGACAATAAATGTAATATAACCACACCTCTTCCTCAGAGATCTGACCACCACTCCTGTCCTCGAAGTGTCCTATCTGTTTGTCTCTATGTCTTGCGACCGACTGGTCTCGATGCATTGTTTTTGTATGTTGCTGGAGCTGTTTAAATATACCAGGAACTCGTCAGGAACACTATCCGTGTAAAGGTTAAGCCTTAACTCAAGGGATCCTGGGTAACAGACTCGGGTTTTGGTTATACAAGTAGTTTAACGTGTGTATGTGTTGTTTTATGCTTATAGTTCTTATTAGTGTATGTGCTCAACGACTACGTGTACTTTCAGTGTTATAATCGTAGGGAGCGTGAATGTAAATAACATCTAGAGAACGGTCACCTCCCCCCACACACACACATCACATACACGCACAAAAGAGGGAGCCAAAGCCTGGTCATGGTCTGGGCGGCGGGGGCGTTGGCCCCTGGAGCATCCACCAGGTAAAGTGCTATGAAAATCCAAATGAATTCAAAGCCTTGGAAATCAGTGTACTTTAGTACGAATATTTAAGAACGTTGGACACAAATGGAAAATCCCAGTAACAAGACACATGCAGCAACTTGGAGACCTTAATTATAGACCATTATTATAGGAAACCTTTACAAAAATAAAGGCAAAATGAGACCTTCATAATAATAAAGGTGTCCTTTTGCCACGCTACGTATACTAAAACTATGCTTAAACCTGTTTTTCAAAAGCGCTTAAGTTCTGCCTTCAGGGTAACATAACTATAACTGGACAGAGAAGGATAAGTTGACTGCATATATTTGATGTATAAGCAAGTATTTAGCACTGTTCCACACATGAGACTGGTCCCGAAATGAGAGGAGCAGGCAGAAATAACAGACATAGCATTGCAATAGATCACAAAATAACTAAGGATATGGGGGGTTAGTGATAGCTCGAGATTTATCAGAATTGACAAGTGGATTAAGTTTGACTCCTAAAGGCTCGGGAGTGGGACCAGTACTGTTACTGGTATATACAGACACCATGAAGGAAGAGTTAGCGTCCTATGTATTCTTTTTTGCAGATTCTTTTAGAATAATGCGAAGAATAAAATCCGGGGTGGACACAGGAAAGTTACAACTGCACCTGGACAAACTACAAGTTTGGTCAAAATAGCTGCTGGAAATGAAACTTATAAAATGCAAAATTATGGAAATTGGTGAATGGAAATTAAACCGGAAATTGGGTACATACTAGGGGGAGAGAGGAGAGGCAAACCTCACTCGAGAAGGACCTAGGGGTGAGTATATTTCCCAGTATATCCCTTGAGGTGCACATCAAAGGAATTTCTTCTGTGGTGTATGCACGATTGACGAATCTAAAGATTAGTTTTCAGAAACTTCAGCACAAAGTCATTCATGACCTTATACAAGACCTGTGTCAGGGTAATTTTGTATTACACAGAACCACTCTGAAACCTATCCCTGATAAAGAATGTCAAGATACTAAGGGAAAAAAAAGGAATGAACTGACTGAATTGAGGCTGAATGAACTGAAGCTGATGACACTAGCGAACCAAGAGAGACACGATTACAACGTACTTGATACGAGGGGAAACAGAAAGATTATTCGAAAAGGTGAGAAACTATGACGAGAGAACACAGTACGATGGTAAAGATACAAAAGAAGATAATGGGATGTCTGAAAAGATTTCTTCAGCCTCAGGAAGGTCAGAAAGTAGAATGCCCCTGACAAAGAAGTGGTATGTCTAAGCATAGACATGTCAGGGGCCAGGAGATATAAAGAGCCACTGCCAGTTAGGTCAGATGTTATAAATTTAGGTAGAGTAAGTTCCACCAAAATATAGTTTATTAAACTGCTCAGGCTGACAGATTTCAACACTATGTGTGATAGTGGCTTTCTTTGCACTTAGCAAATCAATATTGTAATTACACATTGTAAACTATGCAAGCAAATAAACTCCTTAATCCTTATGTGATGAAATGCGACAAGGAAATATAGCTAGCTTTTATTCTCACACTGCCGACACTTTTGCTAAATAAAACCAGCTACAAGGGTGGCTTAAAAGAACATTATTTAGGGTATTCACAACAAGAGGTCCCTTAATAGTGAGAGAGTGTTAGTTACCTATATATTTTTATTATCCACTCTTTACCCATCCCGTGGGTCGTGCTCAAGGAAATATTAGAGTCACATCATGGGTCCTGGGACTTGACCCCAGTATTTGTTCAGGTGAGTTACAGTGATTTTAGACTACTATTAATAGTTATCCATTAGTTACATAATTCAGTTTGATTAGACAAGTTACGATTTCTGTTATCTATTTCCAGTACAAGTCACAGCGGTTATGAACTATTTGCAATAAACAAAGTTTTTGACAATTTCCAGAATTGCTGGTAATATGTGTAGCCGTAAATAAATACGTAGAAATTTCTTGAGTATCTGACAGTTTCAAAATTCGTGTTTTTTTCGCATTCGTCACATAACGAAGGAGTGACAAACGTGCTACTTAGCTATACACATATTTCCCTATAAGAGCACAGATTCACGATACAAACAACACATAACTAAAGATACCGTAGGATCCAGCTTGCCTCGCGTACCAGCACAGTAACACGCAGACACATTGCATTTTGCAAATTAGCCTCGCAAAAGAGAAAGTTCAGATTTCTTATTACTCTGACATAACTCTGGAGCTGACAGTGCTCGCAAACTTTAATTTCAGGAGTCTCATTGCTCTGACACTCGTTGGAAGCACTAAGCCCGTAAGGCATACAGTGGCTGATGAATGGAAACCAATCAGATAAATTTCTTCTGTATATATTCTTGTCTCGAAGATGAAAAAAACTACAAGACGTATTGATGTTCACAATTATATATATAAATATGTTGTACTTTGTTGCAACAAGGGAAAGAGTGACTCTAATTTCCTTCATGGAGAACTTTTCCCCAGCATCCAGGTAACCTCCCTCCACTTGCACCGCCATTTTTTTAATGACACCTGGTCAGGTAATCGAGGTTAGAGTGGCGAAGCCTTGCCTGGCTATGCAGCAGACAAGTCAGCCCTTCATAGGCCAGGAGAGCAGAGGATGAGCAGGAATTTCTTAAAGGGCAAGAGGGAAGGTAAAATGGGCAAGAAGTATAAAATTTTAAGAGGTATTTAGGATAGGATGGGATGGGGAAACTTGGTGGAAACTTAAGGCAAGGAAGGGATGAGTCTTGCCTCTGCACTCTGCAATAGGGAGGGATGAAGGAGGATGGAAGGGGAAAATGTGTTAATACACGTGTTTAGTCAGATTGTTTTCCTCTTGAACGGTGTTGACAATTTCCTTTTCAGAGTGCATTTTAATCGGAGTTTCCTCTTATACTATTCCCCTTTCCTCTTCTACTTGCTCCATACATCCTAAAATCTACCACATCCTCTAATGTGTATTACGTATCAATAATAACAAAAATAACAATGATAACGATAATGACTGTGAAGAATTGTGGATATGTGTAGTGACGAATGCGGGTGATATGGGTGTCGTGTCGCCTAATTTTCACGTTTTTTTTTCACATGGTAGCCCTGTTTTCAGGGTATGACAATGTTAACCACTCGACTATTTCTATTCCTTTCATTTTTTTTCCTTCCTCTGTCTTTTGCCTTCTCTTTTAATAAATAACGGTAATAAATAATAATAATATTATAATAAATAACTAATTAAAATAGTGATAATGATAGTAATATTGATAAACAGATGCATAGCAGCAGTACGTGAAATCCTGTGGGGAGGGAGGAGAAAGGAGGTGCTAGGGAAGTGGAAGAGTAGGGAAAGTGGAGAGAAAAGCAAGGATGGAATAGGTGGGAGGAAGCTTATCAGGTGCGAGAAATACTGCTCCCGTGGTGATAATGAGTGAAGAACGAGGAAGAACCGAGCTCATGTATGTGGGTGAGCACGAGAGCACCTTATTAGAAAGTGGTCGAAGATATCTAGAAATTTTTGTTTTTGCTCACACACACCCATGCGCGTATATACACCGTTATTCATTGGTGCTGCATACTCTATAATTAACCTGACATATTATGTATAGCGTCATGAACGACCGATATAGATACCTGAAGGCAGTTCTTAGGTGTGCTAACCTGGCATACACATTATGTAGTGGTTTATGTATATCTCAAGCGAGATGGTTACACTTACATTTGCTCAGAACTCCTTTTTTCCTGCCCGGGGCCTCAAGCTGGGTCCTTAACAAGCCATTTTTTTTAAAGGAAAAGAGTAAAACTAAGAAGGGAGAGCCTTGTTGTACACTTGATGTTATCTAATAGCACTTTCCCTCGTACACTTGATGTTATCTTATAGCACTTTCCCTCGTGTACTTGATGTTATAAAAAAAAACCTCGTGTGCACTGAGTTTGTCTTTTCTGTTAAACACTTTCTTCTTTGTAAATAAGTTTCCTCAGAATCGTAGATCACATGAATAACGATCGATCGATCTCATTTGTCCACATGTAATCTCATTAATTCCTATGATCCACCATGATTTGTAATGCATTATGTAGTGGTCTCTGTGTATCTCGGGCAAGATGGTTGCACTTATATTTGCTCAGAGCGCCCGCCTTCTTCCTGCCCAGGGCCTCCAGCCGCTGCCTTAACAAGCCATTTTTTAAGGAAAAATAAAAGTAAGAAGGGAGAGATACACCTAATGGTGGCGGCTCCTTACCTAACCCTACCATGTAGAGCCACAGTCCCCGTCGTGTTCATGTCCTGGCTCCTCGCCCTGGGAACCAGCATGTCCTGGCTCCTCGCCCTGGGAAACCAGCATGTCCTGGCTCCTCGCCCTGGGACGCAGCATGTCCTGGCTCCTCGCCCTGGGACCCAGCATGTCCTGGCTCCTCGCCCTGGGACCCATCATGTCCTCGCTCTGGCACCGTCATATCCTTGTGGTGGCTCCTCGCCCTGGGATCATAGAGTATGCAGCAGTGCAATACTCTGAGCGCCGACCACACGATGGACCATCATAGTGACGGTGACTTCATTTCATAAAGAGACGAGGAAGAGGACCCAGGCGATGCTGCAGCAGACGCATGTAAACCCGCAGATGATCTTTCCTGCGATATTGAGGAGCCCCTCGCTCTGAGAGTCATCGTTACTGTTGCTGCCGCCGCTATGCTCGCTGTCGCTGCACTCGTCTTGGGAGTCGTCATCGCCTCGTCCTTCAAAGACATGTTTAAAGACATATATAGACTAAAATTTATTTCGCTTTAGAAATTTTGTATTTTTATAAAAGATAAAGTGAATTATGAAGGCAGGTGTTAGTCTAAATATAGATGAGCGATCCGTCATAAGAGATTGAACGTTTATGATGCCAAGAGTGATGACCTGATATTAAATATTGTATATTTGATCAAAACTGAATACATCAGCAAGGTGTTGCTACCCTATTCTACATGATGTTTACACAATGGGAACAAAAGCTTGCTATGTTTTTCCCTGACAGATTTCATCGCTATGTATGAACTCCATCGCACAGAATGGATTTTGTACATAGTGTTGAAATCTGTGTGTCTGAAATATGAGAGTTGAGGAGGACAACGAGAATATCAACAAGCATTGAAGTAAGAGTTCATCAACTACGGAGGCTTCAAAACTTTAGTTCCAGCAGCGCTGGAGTTACTATTACTTGGGAATTACCATCTCTCGGGGAATCAGGATGGCCTATCCCACATATAGGCGAAACAAAATTTCCACGAAGACATCTTCATTATCACAGACCAAGACAGCAAAAATATCTGCGTTAACTCTTCCGCCGCCCGTCCCTATCATCCCGTGTCATTCCCAAGATGCGTCCCTCCTTCACTCCTTACCTACATCACTCATTCCTTCGCTGCGTCCCTGACTCCCTCTCGATTTTTTCCAATCCCTCTTTCCCTCCCTTCCTCCTTCCCTGTCTCTCAACGTTCCTCAGTCCCTCTATGCATCCCTCTGTCCCCCCCTCTTTCTGTCCTTCTCTCTCCCTTCATTACAGAATCCTTACGGACACAAACACACACATGCACACATAGACACACATGAACACACACACACACAAACACACACATGCACACATAGACACACATGAACACACACACACACATACACACACGCCGTAACCTCTCTTAATAAATATGAGCCGTGATAAGCAGGTGAGCGGCAGGATAACAGGTTTGAACAAAGTGATATAATTCATGCATCTCTCTCTCTCCCTCTCTCTCTCTCTTTCTCAATCTCTCTCTCGCCTTCCTACTTTTCGATTATCCTATATCTCCTTGCTTGCAGTTTTTTCCAGCTTGTATTATACCTTTAGCA
Organism: Cherax destructor; assembly: GCA_009830355.1. NCBI lineage: Eukaryota > Metazoa > Arthropoda > Malacostraca > Decapoda > Parastacidae > Cherax > Cherax destructor. Next base: position 98,842 of record WNWK01001827.1, on the reverse strand, counting down.
ACTGCTACTTTTATCTCTTATCAGAATGCGATTAATGCGTAAGATGCCTCCAGGGAAGGTGAGACTCGCAAGTGGTCGCTCTCGAGCTCAACAGACAACTAATGTCTTCATCGGCGGTGTGTGTGTGTGTGTGTGTGTGTGTGTGTGCGGGTGTGTGTGTGTGAGGTCAAACCTGGATAGTTTTTCTCTGGTGTATAGCCGGCAACACACAAGCGTTTAACACATTCTCATTCCCTCAAGAATCTGTGAACAGAGAGGAGCTTGTGTGCTTGTTCTCAAATCCTTGATGCTCTTAATCTACTGTCATTCTCCAATCCTTGACGTTCTTCTCTTATTGCCGTTCTCAAGTCCTGCTTCCCGTTGTTCTCACGTAATCGACGTTCTCTAGTTAACGTTAATACTGTTAAGTAAAAGGACACAAATGCAACTAATGTGACATTTTATTGTGGCAACGTTTCGCTCTCCAGGAGCTTTCTCAAGCCGTTACAAGCGATACATGGACACAGTGAGCATATATATACTCTCAAAGTGAGGTGAAATATTAGTGGTAGTAGTAGTACTACCACCACTAGTATTTAACCTCACTTTGAGAGTATATATATGCCCACTGTGTCCATGTATCGCTTGTAAAGGCTTGAGAAAGCTCCTGGACAGCGAAACGTTGCCACAATAAAATGTCACATTAATTGCATTTGTGTCCTTTTACTTAACATATTGTCGGTAATTCTACCAATATTATTACAACGTTAATACTAATTCCTTAACACGTTTCCCCTAATTGCCTTGAAACCTGTGATTACACAGTTGCTAAGAGTGGTTCTCCTTCCTTTCATAAAGCAAATCTCCATATCTCTGCTTACCCATTGTTTTTAACTGTCTTGGAACCCTTGTTGTGATCGAGACTTTCTGAGCAAATATAGAAGCTCAATTTGGAATTATTTTAAAGATGAGTGGAGGAGTGGTAGCATATATCTACTTAACATACGTAACGTCTATTGGTTGATTCCGTACAATTTCTCCCTCTGGGTAAGAAATTGTGATTATTTTTAATCCAGAAAAGCCTTAATCTATCAAAAACTATAGAAAAAGACTGTTTTATTATCTGGCACATAAGCGGGATAGCATATATCGCCGACAAGTATGGCAGAAATACATTTAGATCTCTGCAAACCTATATGATTGGCAACTTTTTACTCCGTGTAGAGAATTATCGTGATAGTTTTTCACAGAGCGAAATGTTTAAATAATTAAGGTTTACACTGCACCAAGTGCTTCTAAAGAATGGTTACTTGTTTGTGAGAGGGGCTCCTGAGGCAAGGTATTGGACCTGTCCTCTTCTTTCTTGGATCAAATCTGATTGCCTCAGTTTTCTCCAGACGATGAACGTTCCCTACGTTGTTTTGACTTCCACCTTAATCATAACAGTGTTATGCAACAAATGTTTTTCAGTGTTTCTGCTTCTTGCAAGTAACGATCCAACATAATTTATGAGGTTCCATAGTTGTAATATATATATATATATATATATATATATATATATATATATATATATATATATATATATATATACACTGTAATTCCTGTAACTAACAGAAAATGTATCCATATTATCATTTCTCGCAGGTAAGCTCTAAATCCGCAAGACCTATTCAGACCTTGGGGAATTCGGGAAATTTCAGGTTTCGTCCAACTCCTTGGATCAAGAGCCCTTCACTCGCATCAAGTTATCCCCTCCTGAAGGGATTCTTTTCCATAAATATACACCTAAACCTTCATTTCATTCATTTCCCGTGGCGATACTTACTCATTAATTCCTCAGCCCTTTTTTAAGGCGTCCATGAGAGTGTAACTAGTTGAGTTAGAGGCCATACCTTGGGTAGTTATAACACCTGTATGCCCAAGGGCAACCCTAAGACAAATGCTGGAGTGATTGGCCCCTGCCTTGCGACCCTGAGGTATTCAGTGAGGCCATGTAACGCTGAGACATAAAGTGAGACCTTATGGCCCTGAGGCATAAAGTGAGACCTTATGGCCCTAGAGAATAAGGTGAGACCTTAAGGCTCTCGGGCATAATGTGATACCTTGCGGCCCTGAGGCATCCAGTGAGGGGTCTGCGACCCAAAGGGCTTCACCGAGACCCATGAAAAATTATCGGGGTATATGGACCATAACCAAACACGGTAATTTTTGTGTAGACATCACCGCTTTGCTGGGCCTTTCACTTCTTCCTTTTAAACTGCTTTAGATTTTCCAATCCGTCTCTTTTTTTTTTCTTTCTCTCTGTCTATCTGTCTGTCTCTCTCTCACTCCAGCTTACGTCTGCGAAAGAACAAGCAGCCGTCTAACTAGCCAGCCATGCTATCTATCCATCCCCCCTGCCAGAAGCCTAGCCCCACCCTCCGTCCATGTGATAATTGCAGTGCCTGCTTGGAAATCTACCAATTACTGTCAAACAACCGTTCGTTTGGACAAGAAATAGAGATATTAAAATTGGCAACATAATGCAACAACAGAGGCAGGCCTCGCGGCTGCTTCTTAAGTTCCTGGTGGACTGGTGTATCATCCCAGAGCCTAAAATTCCCTCCTAGCCCGGTAATTATATTGATCTGAACGAGGCCGGTGCTGCCTTGCATGCTCACACACACATAAATATCGCCTCCGTCGGGAGTTTTCTGCTGTACAGAACACGAATCAAAAAGTTAAATAATATGTTGTGTTGGGTGGAGATAAAAGGGGGGGGGGGGAGAGTGGAGTGGCTGGGGCAACTTAAAGTCATGATAAAAAAAAAAAATCGTCAAAGATCTGATTTTCTTATGTTGCCATTTTTTTTTTCCTTTTCTTTCTTCTTCTTCCTCTCAAAAAAGAGGGTGAGGGGTCTTGAAGAAAAAGATCTTCAATAGAAAAATGTTAATTTTTGCATCTCCTTTGACCTCCTCAACTATTTTCTTCTTCTTTTTCTTCTACTTCTTCATCCTCATCTTTTTCAACCTTGTTAAAAACGGGAGACGAAGCCATGGTGTGTCAGTATTCCTCCCTGCCTGTGGGTGATGGCACAAGCTTGCCTCACCTCACACACAATCACTCGTCACCAACTCACACTGAAAAGGCACTTAGGAGTTCCCATTTTCTTTGATTAACCTCGCTGGCTTTATTTCCCTTTTAGGGTTTCCCTTTCTTGTTGTCCGTTTTCTCTATTTCTCCATCTGGTGGACCGCTCCCCTCTACCTCGTTCTGGCCGTTTAGCTATCGATCACTTTCTAATTCCTCTTATATATATATATATATATATATATATATATATATATATATATATATATATATATATATATATATATATATATATATATATATATATATATATATATATATGTGTGTGTGTGTGTGTGTGTGTGTGTGTGTGTGTGTGTGTGTGTGTTGTGTTCATGTGTGTATTTACATGTTTGTGTGTATGTATGTGCATGTGCGTATGTGTGTTTGTGTGAGTATGGATATGTGTGCTTGTGAGTGTATACTCACCTAATCCTAGCTGCAGGGGTCTATTCTCAGCTCCTGGCCCCACTCCTCTGCTGGTCACTACAGGCTTTACCTTCACCTGGTCGCGTGAGCCTTATCCTACCTATTCTTAAAGCTATGTATGGATTCTGCCTCTACCATGTCGTTGTCCAGGTCGTTGCACTTCCTGACTACTCTAAGGCTAAAGATAAAAGCATTTCCAAAACTCACCTGTAACTCATCTGTGCTTTTAACTTCCAGCTGTGACCTCGTATACTCTGTCCCACTTCCTCTGAGTATTTTGTATGTCGCAATCATGTCGCCTATGGTCCATCTATTTTCTAGTGTCGTCAGGTTTAGCTTTTCTAGCCTCTCCTCACAGCTCATATCCGTCAACTCTGGGGCTAGTTTCGCTGCAAGCCTTTGTACTTTTCCAGATTCTTAACATGCTTAACCAGATGTGGGTACCATATTGGCGCTATATCCGCCAAGTTGAGTCTAATATATGCCTTGCATAAGGTCGTGAATGACTCCTTGTTGATGTTCCTGAAACCTGCCTTTAAATTTGCCAGTCTCGCGTTCGCTGCTACGCTTATTCAGCTGAAGTGCCTCAGGAGAAATGCTCGGAACTATGCTCACCCCCGAGATCCTTCTCTTTCGGGGAGATCTGCAGCCTTTGTCACCCGAGCCCAGACACTATCTCCGGACGTTTTAACACTACTCCGATTTTCACACCTTTGCATTAGCTGAGGTTAAATTCCAGTAGCCACTTGTCAGACCAATCTTGCAGTTTATGCAGATCCATTAGTAGTCTTGCCTTGTGTACTCCTGCTTGTATCTCCTAATTAGATTCACATCATCTGTGAACAGTGACACAGACTATCTGAAACTAATGAGGAGAATACAAACAGGAGTACACCAGGAAAGATTACAAATTGTGTGTGTGTGTGTGTGTGTGTGTGTGTGTGTGTGTGTGTGTGTGTGTGTGTGTGTGTGTACTCATCTAGTTGTACTCACCTAGTTGTGGTTGCAGGGGTCGATTCACAGCTCCTGGCCCCGCCTCTTCGCTGGCCGCTACTAGGTCACACTTCCCGCTTCATGAGCTTTATCATACCTCTTTTTAAAGCTATGTATTTATCCTGCCTCCACTACATCACTTCCCAAATTATTCCACTTCCCAACAACTCTGACTGAAGAAATACTTCCTAAAATCTCTGTGATTCATCTGAGTCTTCAACTTCCAACTGTGTCCCCTTGTTGCTGTGTCCCATCTCTGGAACGTCCTGTCTCTGTCCACCTTGTCTATTCCTCTCAGTATTTTGTATGTCGTTATCATATCATCCCTATCTCTCCTGTCCTCCAGTGTCGTTAGGTCGATTTCTCTTAATCTCTCCTCGTAGGACATACCCCTTAGCTCCGGAACTAGTCTAGTTGCAAACCTATGCACTTTCTCTAGTTTCCTTACGTGCTTTGCTAGGTGTGGGTTCCAAACTGGTGCTGCATACTCCAATATGGGTCTAACGTACACAGTGTACAGGGTCCTGAACGATTTCTTATTAAGATGTCGGAATGCTGTTCTTAGGTTTGCTAGGCGTCCGTATGCTGCAGCAGTTATTTGGTTGATGTGCGCCTCAGGAGATGTACCCGGTGTTATACTCACCCCAAGATCCTTTTTCTTGAGTGAGATTTGTAAACTCTGGCTCCCTAGACTGTACTCCGTCTGTGGTCTTCCTTGCCCTTCCCCAATCTTCATGACTTTGCACTTGGAGGGGTTGAATTCCAGGAGCCAGTTGCTGGACCAGGCCTTCAGCCTGTCCAGATCCCTCTATAGTTCTGCCTGGTCCTCGTCCGATTGAATTCTTCTCATCAACTTCACATCATCTGCAAACAGGGACACTTCTGAGTCTATTCCTTCCGTCATGTCGTTCACAAATACCAGAAACAGCACCGGTCCTAGGACTGATCCCTGTGGCACCCCGCTCGTTACAGGCGCTCAGTCTGACACCTCGTCACGTACCATGACTCGCTGTCTTCCTGGTAGGTATTCCCTGATCCATTGCAGTGCCTTCCCTGTTATTCCTGCCTGGTCCTCCAGCTTTTGCACTAATCTCTTGTGTGGAACTGTGTCAAACGCCTTTTTACAGTCCAAGAAAATGCAATCTACCCACCCCTCTCTCTCTTGTCATACTGCCGTCACCCTGTCATAGAACTCCAGTAGGTTTGTGATGCAGGATTTTACATACCTGAAACTATGCTGACTGTCGTTGATAAGCTCGTTCCTTTCTAGGTGCTCCACCACTCTTCCCCTGAAAATCTTTTCGATGACCTTGCATACTATACATGTCAATGACACTGGTCTGTAGTTTAGTGCTTCACGTCTGTCTCCTTTTTTTAAAAATTGGGACTACATTTGCTGTCTTCCATACCTCAGGTAGTCGCCCTGTTTCGATAGATGTGTTGAAGATCGTGTGTGTGTGTGTGTGTGTGTGTGTGTGTGTGTGTGTGTGTGTGTGTGTGTCCCATCCACCCTCTCTGTTAAATTTCCAACGTAACTCGTCTTAGCTTTTCGATTCATTTAATTAAAGCTTCAGATACCTTCCCCTTAATCGCCCTCCTCCGCTAGTCCTTCTCTTTGTTTCCCAACCAATTATCAAGAATTTCCCTTGCATTTCTATTTTCTACTTCACTCCCATTTACTACCGTGTCATCTACACCTTTTCACCCTCTTTATTGCTTCTCACCCTATTCCTTTCTTTTATTGCGCAGCTCCTCTTCCAAAACGACTTATTTATTTAGTTATTTGTGTGTATATGTTCTTGCTTTCTGTATTAATTTTCCTTAATTTTGACA
>WNWK01001827.1:0-87500 GCA_009830355.1 Cherax destructor | reverse complement strand
ACTCCCACCCCAATCCTCCTAGCAATTCTAATCCCAATTTTTCTTCCGCACTCAAAATATCCTTTCCAGTTATATTCAAAGATTTCCTCGTTCCTATCTTCCCTTGTCTCGTATGTTGGCCAAAATATCTTGAGATTTCAGTTTCCATTGCTTTATTATTATCAATGTTTTCTTGCCGATTTTATTGTACATTTGCATTGCCGATTCCACTTCCGATTCTCCTGGTGTCTGCGAGAGTGTTTAGTTAACTGGACTGCTTCTGTCTCGTGTATTATTGGTATTATTTTTAAATACATAAATCTTTCAGTAAGGAAGTAAGTTCACACTCCCAAATGAGGAGATTAATTTTCTTCCTATAGCTACTCTATCCTAATACCCATCCCTCCCTATAACGGCCTGCCTCCTATTCCCATCTCTGATATAGCGAGTCCCTCTATTACACCTATCCTCTTTAAGGCCGCAAGTGGCGTGACAAGAAAGTGTGAGTCCCGTTTTCACAATAAACAAAGAAAGTTTCCCCCTCCCCTATAGATTTTTTTTCTTCTCCATAGGTTATAAGAAGGAAAAACTCAAGGGGATATGAGACCCCTCCCTCAAAGTGAGCATTCCCTTCCGTAAAACACAAGGGAAATCAACTCTTCTGTCATCCTTCCACAAGTTTCAAAGTCATCAAGGGATCTGTTATTTTTAATTGCTCTCCTTTTTTTCCCTAACTCGTTCCCCATATCCACGACGGCCGAGGTATAACCACGGGATTAAACGGACCCAGAGGGAATGATGGCAAATTACTCTCCCCCTTCCCCCCCCCTATTTTCTCTCTCTCATTTCTCTCTCTCTCTCTCTCTCTCTCTCTCTCTCTCTCTCTCTCTCTCTCTCTCTCTCTCTCTCTCTCCCTATCTCTCTCTCTCCCTATCTCTCTCTCTCCCTATCTCTCTCTCTCTACACAGGGTTTTACAAGGTTATGTTAAGGATTCCTAACTTTATTTACAAGCTAAGAGCTGTTACCTACATCAGCTTATTTGAAAGCCTTTTTATTGTTATGAAACATACAAAGATGGGACAGGATGAAGTTAGAGCCATCTGTGAGCCAGCAATTTAATTTCTTCAACTGACTTTCTCTCTCTCTCTCTCTCTCTCTCTCTCTCTCTCTCTCTCTCTCTCTCTCTCTCTCTCTCTCTCTCTCACTTCGCTTTCGGGGCCGTCATGGGACAGCGTCTTTAAGACCTCATTTAAATTACACTGAGCTAATCTCCTCTCCATATTGAAAGAGTCAAATGAATCGACAAAAAACATAGGGAGGAAAAACAATGTTAATCCTCCTTACCAGGAATAATGTTCTATGAACAAGGATTTAGAGACGTGTTCCTTGACTCTCTTAAAAAGAAGTGAATAGAGGGGCATATGATTTTAAATTTAGAAATTGGATACTAGACGTAAAAATAGTGGAACCCAATAAGCTTATAAAATATCTAGCCAAAAAAGAATTAAAAATAATAGATTCAAGCTGGATAAATTTGGATTGAGAAAGGATATGGGAGAACGTTGTTGATGACTGCAACTGTTAAGTTGTGGTATTGAAATTAACACTTTTTCCTTGTATTAGAAATAGCTTGGAGAGCTACATTAGTGGAAGTGTGTGTGTGTGTGTGTGTACTCACCTAATTGTGGTTGCATGGGTCGATTCATAGCTCCTGGCCCAGCGTGTATATATACAAGTTGTGGTTGCAGGGGCCGAGTCATAGCTATGTGTGTGTGTGTGTGTTTAGGTGTATGTGTGTAGCACCTGCTCAGCATACACCACTAGGCCTACTGCAGTGTTGTTTTATCACGTTCCAACGATTTTGAGGAGGAACGCTGCTCATGTAGAGGCACCAGTTAGAACATTTTAGAGACAATTTAATACAATTCGTAATTAATATCTACTTCTTCATCTCTAGTGTTATGTTTGTTGAAACGGATGTCGTGTGTTGGTTATCTCATCTCGTGTTCCAGCTGCCTCCGCCTCATCTGGTGATGATGATGAGGTGCAGAAGGCGCCGGAGGGATATCTCAAGTAACGCTTGAATTCTTATAGCGGAGAAACTTGAGGTTCGACGTTAGATACGATTATGGCTTAGTCTCCTCATGTCCACGTCGTTGCCACTGTTTGCTGGTCTCGGAAACTAACCCTTGGCCTTCGGAAGACAAGAATCTATTCGAAAGCCCGGCCGAGTGCAATAGCTTTTTATCTGCTGTTATAAAAAGGACCATAAAATCAAAATGATTACCACCTGAATAGAGGCACCTGGCCGGCGCCCTAGTGCAGCAACAGCACCGCAATCATCATCCAATGTATCGAGAAACTATAAATATCAAATCGAAACATCAAAGTCAAAAACGAGGCAAAACGAACACAGCTGAGACAAGCGGCGTTATTCTCCAACTTAATCATGGTTCCCCTGAGCGTCATGCCGAAGAATTAATACTTGAGTGAGGAAATTTTCCTGTACCTTTCGGAGACCCAAAAGGCCCGTTGAAACTGGGGGAGGAGGCGGGAGCCGGAGGGGGAAATTGGGGTCCAGGAAGGTGGTTAGGGAAGGGAGAAATGAGAATGGTCTGCATAAATGAAGAAAGATGGCATCGGCTTGAGATGGTGGAGTTCCCAAGGTAGTTGTTCTGCGGGGGTCTTCTTGCTTCCCCCCCGCAGCGAGTGCCAGGGGTTCCATCATTTGAATTATGGTCTTTCTTTCAGATGCATTCCCAGTGGCTGGGTGCCTCGTGTGTGTCCGACCTGTGATTCACAGATGGATATATATGTTGGCTGCTTTTCCCCTACCCCTGCCACCACACACTCTCCTGCCCTGCCCCCAACACACCCAGCTAAGCCCCCTCCTCACCACCACCACTACTCGCCAGCATTCTCCTTCAGATAAATACCTTCATGCGGTAAACATGGAGCTGATGTCGAAGGCAGGGTTCTCACGCACATCCTGACAGACAGCACGGAAGAAGAATTTACTGGCCAATCCATATTTTTGAAGTAATTTCGAGATAAAAATTCAGATTTCTTCCTTTGGCATAAAACCAGGAGGGTAGGACGGCAGACCCTGCTATAACACCTAATTCAAGAACATTTACACGGATATAAAGCGACAGAAAGAGAGAAAGAGAGAGAGTGTGCTCATCTAATTAATTTTGAAGGAGTCGATTCACAGCTCTTGCTCTCGCCTCTTAATTACTAACAACCAGCATTACTGCTTCCTGGTGTCTACTGCCTTATCATACCTATTCTTTAAACTGTCTATGGTCGTCTGTATTACTACCTCTTAAGATCTACTTAAGTCAGTGTGGTTCATTGGCGTTTTTATCTGCTAATTGTGTTGATTTGCTCACCAAGTTGTGGTTGCAGGAAAGATTCTAAGCCCTTGATCCAGCCTTTTAACTGATCGGTCTTACTCCAGCCTAGACTTGTGCGACCTGTCATACCATCCTTAAATCTGTCTATGATGTGTTTATGTATGTTAGTTAGTTTCCGGGAGTCAAAGGCCCTTGTCGATAGGCTGTGAATGGTATATGTGTGATTGGTGTGTACTCACCTTCTTGTACTCACCTAGTTGTGGTTGCAGGGGTCGAGTCATAGCTCCTGGCACCGACTCTTTACTGGCCGCTACTGGGTCACTCTGCGCCATGAGCTTTATCATACCTCTTCTTAAAGCTATGAATGTGTGTGTGTGTGTGTGTGTGTGTGTGTGTGTGTGCGCGCGCACGCACTTAAATAACTGCGTACCGTACCAACAATATTTAGGTTAAAATATTTGAACTACTGAAAACGTCAACATTTAGAGAAAAAAACATAAAAGAAGTCACTGAGTCTTCGACTTTTACAACGTGAATATCTGCGTGTAAAAACATAAAATTCTTATTACTTTGATGTTTGTTTCACTTTATAGCTGTGGAAAAGGAATACGCATAGGTGGATAGGGTAGCAATGTGGCAGGTGCCGCAAATGTATGGAGTAGGTGGTCAGTTGTGTTTATATTTGGAGTAGTGGGTCAGTTGTGTTTATATTTAAAGTAGTGGGTCAGTTGTGTTTATATTTGAAGTAGTGGGTCAGTTGTGTTTATATTTGAAGTAGTGGGTCAGTTGTGTTTATATTTGAAGTAGTGGGTCAGTTGTGTTTATATTTGAAGTAGTGGGTCAGTTGTGTTTATATTTGAAGTAGTGGGTCAGTTGTGTTTATATTTGAAGTAGTGGGTCAGTTGTGTTTATATTTGAAGTAGTGGGTCAGTTGTGTTTATATTTGAAGTAGTGGGTCAGTTGTGTTTATATTTGAAGTAGTGGGTCTGTTGTGTTTATATTTGAAGTAGTGGGTCAGTTGTGTTTATATTTGAAGTAGTGGGTCAGTTGTGTTTATATTTGAAGTAGTGGGTCAGTTGTGTTTATATTTGAAGTAGTGGGTCAGTTGTGTTTATATTTGAAGTAGTGGGTCAGTTGTGTTTATATTTGAAGTAGTGGGTCAGTTGTGTTTATATTTGAAGTAGTGGGTCAGTTGTGTTTATATTTGAAGTAGTGGGTCAGTTGTGTTTATATTTAAAGTAGTGGGTCAGTTGTGTTTATATTTGAAGTAGTGGGTCAGTTGTGTTTATATTTGAAGTAGTGGGTCAGTTGTGTTTATATTTGAAGTAGTGGGTCAGTTGTGTTTATATTTGAAGTAGTGGGTCATTTGTGTTTATATTTGAAGTAGTGGGTCAGTTGTGTTTATATTTGAAGTAGTGGGTCAGTTGTGATAGCTGTAAACGAAATGTAGTATGAGAAGAGTGAGGCTCAGGTAAAGGTATGTAGGAAAGAAAGGAAGTATTTTCCAATAAAAATTCTCATTAGACGGAGATGAGTGATGTGGTATTGCTGTTCATGGCGTTTTAAGAAAGAACTGAAAGAGTTAATGCTGATGTATTACTGAAAGACTAACATTACTGTTATTATTATTATTATTATTATTATTATTATTATTATTATTATTATTATAGTAGTAGTAGTAGTAGTAGTAGTAGTAGTAGTAGTAGTAGTATTAAGCCCTAAGCCTGTGAAGGTCAACCAGTGTATAAAAAATGAAGGGTGGAGGAAGGGTTCGATCCTCCGTCCTCCCATCGCAAGACACAAACCCTACTCTCGCAGCCAGGTCTCTATACACCATACTGACGGCTGTCTCCTACCTTCCAGCTGAAGATGTAATGTTGCGTGGGTCAGTGATACTGGTTCTTCGCCTTTGTTAACGGCGGTTTCTCTATCATTTTTATATATGTAAGTATGTATTCAGATTTCTATGTCACGTGCTTTAATTTTAGATAAGCTTATGTGAGGCAGGGTAAAGACGCCCATGACAATTCCAATATGCACTATATATGTATATTTTGCATTTATGAATAAAGCAAAATAGATTACGTAATTTATGCATTACTATATATATATATATATATATATATATATATATATATATATATATATATATATATATATATATATATATATATATATATATATATATATATATATATATATATATATATATATATTTTGAAGATATAATTAAATATTGCGCTTTAGAGGGTAAAATATGCGTGAGACAGCAATAGGCACTAAAATTATAATAAGGACGGAAGATTAATTTATCAGTAAAATAAATGGCGCAGTTACGGCGTCACCACAAGAATTAAAACGTGATGGGACAGAACAGTAAAATAATTATATTATTGCAGACTTCAGGGTAATAAAGTCGTTGAGTGACCCACCTGGGGTTTACGCACACACAAAAAAAAATAGGCGAAAAGTTAGTTCTGTGTATTAGGTGGGAAAAAACTAGTATCGTTAAGCCAGTATAGTTGTTTAAACATAAGTATATTGCACTGGTGAGCCAGTGACTTATAGTCACTGATACCCAGTGTACGGGTAAGCCTGTGGCTGTTTAGTCACTGATACCCAGTGTACGGGTAAGCCAGTGGCTGTTTAGTCACTGATACCCAGTGTACGGGTAAGCCAGTGGCTGTTTAGTCGGTGATACCCAGTGTACGGGTAAGCCAGTGGCTGTTTAGTCACTGATACCCAGTGTACGGGTAAGCCAGTGGCTGTTCAGTCGGTGATACCCAGTGTACGGGTAAGCCAGTGGCTGTTTAGTCGGTGATACTAAGTATACAGGTAAGCCACTGGCTTATCCGTATACCTAGTATACGGATAAGCCAGTGGCTTCTTTGTTACCGTGCGAATCATCGTGAGAAAAAAAACCATTATCGTCACGAGAGGATATTCAGTTTCCAATCTTACAAACCAGTTTTACACACACAAAATGAAGTATACTGTAGAAGACTTTGTCTTATACAGTTAATTGTCTTCGTATTTACGCTTTACGGTGTCTTCTTAATCAAAAAAGCGCATTTATTCTTCCTCTGATAACTTAATTAGGTACTCTACAGGAGCATATTTTGAGAAGAAATACGCATACATACACTAGCTTTAAGAAGAGGTATGATAAGGCTCATGGAGCGGGGTGAAAGTGACCTAGTGGCGATCAGTGAAGAGACGGGGGCCAAGAGCTATGAATCGACCCCTGCAACCACAATTAAGTGAGTACAATTAGATGGATACACACACACACACATACACACACACACACACACACACACATACACACACACACACACACACACACACACACACACACACACACACACACATACACACACACACACATACACACACACACACACACACACACACACACACATACCTGCAAGCCTGGTCCAGCAACTGGCTCCTGGAGTTCAACCCCACCAAGTGCAAAGTCATGAAGATTGGGGAAGGGCAAAGAAGACCGCAGACGGAGTACAGCCTAGGGGGCCAGAGACTGCAAACCTCAATCAAGGAAAAAGATCTTGGGGTGAGTATAACACCAGACACATCTCCTGAGGCGCACATCAACCAAATAACTGCTGCAGCATATGGGCGCCTAGCAAACCTAAGAACAGCATTCCGACATCTTAATAAAGAATCGTTCAGGACCCTGTACACTGTGTACGTTAGGCCCATATTGGAGTATGCAGCACCAGTTTGGAACCCACACCTAGCCAAGCATGTGAAGAAGCTCGAGAAAGTGCAAAGGTTTGCAACAAGACTAGTCCCGGAGCTAAGGGGTATGTCCTACGAGGGGAGGTTAAGGGAAATCGACCTGACGACACTGGAGGACAGGAGAGATAGGGGAGACATGATAACAACATATAAGATACTGAGAGGAATTGACAAAGTGGACAGAGACAGAATGTTCCAGAGATGGGACACAACAACAAGGGGACACAGATGGAAGTTGAAGACTCAGATGAATCACAGAGATGTTAGGAAGTATTTCTTCAGTCACAGAGTTGTCGGAAGTGGAATAGTTTAGGAAGCGATGTAGTGGAGGCAGGCTCTATACATAGCTTAAGCAGAGGTATGATAAAGCTCATGGCGCAGGGAGAGTGACCCAGTAGCGGCCAGTGAAGAGGCGGGGCCAGGAGCTTTGACTCGACCCCTGCAACCACAACTAGTGAGTACAACTAGGTGAGTACAACACACACATACACACACACACACACACACACACACATACACACACACACACACATACACACACACACACACACACACACATACACACACACACACACACACACACACACACACACACATACACACACACATACACACACACACACATACACACACACACACACACACACATACACACACACACACACACTACACACACACACATACACACACACACATACACACACACATACACACACACACATACACACACACACACATACACACACACACACACTCTCTCTCTCTAATCACTCTCCATCTTTCTAAATCTCGCGCAGTTAGTCTTAATTACTCTCGGTTTCTTTCAGTATTTCCCAAATTGCAAATTTCTACTTCCCTTCACTCACTATTATTCACTCTCTCTCTCTCTCTTTCCTTCTCTGCTTCACTGTTTTACTCACTGACTTATGGGATGAGTAACTGACTCATTAACTCACAGATTCATTTATTTATTCACAAAATGAAATAATTACTGATTGCTTGACGTGTGTCAATGATTTAGTCAAACGCTCATTAGCGTACACATTCTCTCTCTCTCTCTCTCTCTCTCTCTCTCTCTCTCTCTCTCTCTCTCTCTCTCTCTCTCTCTCTCTCTCTCTCTCTCTCTCTCTTTCTCTCTTTCTCCCTTCCTCCCTCTCTCTTTCTCTCTCATTCTACTTCTTCTTCATCTTCATTCTCACACCGATTTTCCTCACTCAACATCTATTTTTCTCTCTCTCAAAAAAAAAAAAAAAATTCGGAGATGTTGGCTGGTATGAATACTCATTCCGGCATTGGTTGCGGTGGTGGTTGTGGTGGTTGTGGTGGCTGTGGTTGTGGTGGTGGTAGTTGTGGTGATTTTGGTGGTGATGGTGAAGGTGGTGGTGGCGGTGGTGGTGGTAGGGGGTGGTGGTGGTAGTGATGGTGGGGGTGGTAGTGGGGTGGTGGTGGTGGTTGTTGTACTGGTTGTAGTGTTAATGGTTGGTGGTAATAGTTGTGGTTATTGAGGTGATTGTGATGGTGATGACAGTGGTGTTTGGACTGTTGGTGGTGGTGGTGATAGCAGCACTGGAAGCATCGCTGGTGGTAGCTGCACTGGTGCTAGTATCACTGGAAGCAGCATCACTAGTAACAGGAAAACTGGTGGTAGCACCTGGTAGCAGCAACACTGGTGGCAGCATCACTGGTGGCACCATCAGTGGTAGCAGCATCACTAGTAGCAGCAACACTGGTGGTAGCATCTGGTAGCAGCAGCACTGATAACAGCAACACTGATGGCAACAACACTGGTAGCAGCAGCAGTGACATCATCACTTGTGGCAGCATCACTGGTAGAAGCATCACTGGTGACAGTATCACTGGTAGCATCATCACTGGTGGTATCATCACTGGTAGTAGCATTACTAGCGACAGCATCACTGGTAACAACAATACTGGTAGCAGCATCACTGGTAGCAGCATCACTAGTAGCAGCATCTCTGGTAGCAGCAACACTGGTGGCAGCATCACTGGTAGCAGCAGCACTGGTAGCAGCAACTCTGGTAGCAGCAACACTGGCTGGAGCAACAATGGTGGTAGCATCACTGGTAACATCAACACTGGTAGCAGCATCACTGGTAGCAGCAACACTGGTAGCAGCAACACTGGTAGCAGCATCACTGGTAGCAGCAGCACTGGTGGCAGTATCACTGGTGGCAGCATCACTAGTAGCAGCATCACTGGTGTCAGCATCACTGGTAGCAGCATCACTGGTGTCAGCATCACTGGTAGCAGCATAACTGGTAGCAGCAGCACTGGTGGCAGCATCACTGGTGGCAGCATCACTGGTAGCAGCATCACTGGTAGCAGCATCACTGGTAGCAGCATCACTGGTAGCAGCATCACTGGTAGCAGCAGCACTGGTAGCAGCATCACTGGTGTCAGCATCACTGGTAGCAGCATCACTAGTAGCAGCAGCACTGGCGGCAGCATCGCTGGTAGCAGCATCACTGGTAGCAGCAGCACTGGCGGCAGCATCACTGGTAGCAGCAGCACTGGCGGCAGCATCACTAGTGGCAGCATCACAAGTAGGAGCATTACTGGTAGCAGCATCACTTGTGTCAGCATCACTGGTAGCAACATCACTAATAGCAGCAGCACTGGCGGCAGCATCACTGGTAGCAGCATCACTGGTAGCAGCTGCACTAGTAGCAGCAGCATTGGCGGCAGCATCACTGGTAGCAGCAGCACTAGTAGCAGCAGCACTGGCGGCAGCATCACTGGTAGCAACATCACAGATAGCAGCATCACTGGTAGCAGCAGCACTTGTAGCAGCATCACTGGTGTCAGCATCACTGGTGTCAGCATCACTGGTAGCAGCATCACTAGTAGCAGCAGCACTGGCGGCATCGCTGGTAGCAGCATCAACAGCAGTTAGCAGCACTGGTGTTAGCAGCCTCATTGGTAGCAGCATCACTGGTAGCAGCATCACAGATAGCAGCATCACTGGTAGCAGCAGAAATAGTAGCAGCATCACTTGTGTCAGCATCACTGGTGTCAGCATCACTGGTAGCAGCATCACTAGTAGCAGCAGCACTGGCGGCAGCATCAACAGTAGTTAGCAGCACTGGTGGTAGCAGCATCACTGGTAGCAGCATCACTGGTGGCAGCAGCATCACTGTAATAGCAGTAGCAGCACTGGTTTGGGTTGCAGCTCTGCCAGTAGCAGCAGCAGTGCCAGTAGCACTGCTAGTATCGTGCCACCACATAGATTCTTCATGTTAATGTAGAAATCGACGAAACTCATTTAACTTTACACATCCCCGTTAACGACTTTTAAGAACTTTTCGCCGAAATCCAGTATGAAACAGCCGGGTTAGATCTAGTGTGGATAAATCAAGGCTTTATGAGGAGCCTTGCATTCGATGGATCGGCTATTGCCTATCCGTACTGGGATAAAGAAAGAGAGAGTGAAAGAGAAAAAGAGAGAGAGAGATTTATATGATATCTTTGGTTTCCAGCTGGCCCCAACGTCATGGTATTTCTTATTTATATATTTTATAACTATATCATTTCCATAAGAATGTTGGGGAAGACTATAAAAGGAGTGGATAACAGCTCCTAGTTAATAAGTAAAGGTAGAAAATCTTTGCCTAATCTTGTAGGAAGAAAAAGAGAGAGAGAGTTGGAAAATCCATGCAGAAGAACATGGTTAATGAACCATACGTGCTAGTACACATGGCCATATGACCATCTCAATCTACGGATCCACCAACAACGTCACTTCTTTCTTTCCGTCTCTAGTGGTATTCACTCAGATTTTATTTCGACGGAGACTTGAGAGATGTGCTCTCTCTAACTCGTAAAAAAGACCTTTTTATCCCGTCGGAAGAACTTTTCGAACACGAAACTACTTTTCGAACCCAAAGAAATGCAAGTTTAGCTTCAAGATGAAACTCTGATCAGTTTCTTTAGGGAGAAATTGATTGATAGTGATTTGGTAAGATGTAATTTCCCCTGGTGCAGGGAATTGTCATTGCATTTCCTGCCCCTAAGAATGTAGCTTCTTTTCCCTAGCCTTTAAGGGCAATGTTTGCTCGGGAAACGGGTAGTTATCGCTTCTAACAAGTCAATACTAACCTTTAAGAACGGGATCTCTATCCCTTTAAGAACTGATTTTGTATCCTCTAAGAAGTGAGGTTGTATCCCCTGAGAAGTGAGGTTGTAGCCCCTGAGAAGTGAGGTTGTAGCCCCTGAGAAGTGAGGTTGTATCCCCTGAGAAGTGAGGTTGTAGCCCCTGAGAAGTGAGATTGTATCTCTTGAGAAGTGAGATTGTGTCGTCTGAGAAGAGATTACATCGTCTGAGAAGTGAGATTATATTCTCTGAGAAGTGAGATTGTATATTCTGAGAAGTAAGATTGTATCGTCTGTGAAGTGAGAGTGTGTCCTTTGAGAAGTGAGATTGTATATTTTGAGAAGTGAGATTGTATATTCTGAGAAGTGAGATTGTATATTCTGAGAAGTGAGATTGCATCGTCTGAGAGGTGAGGTTGCAGCCCCAAAATAGTATGATTCTAGACTCTAAGTAGTACGGTTCTGATATCTAAGTTGCACCGTTCTAGCTTCTAAGAGGTACTCTTCTATCCTCTAAGAAGTACGGTTCTAGCCTTTAAGATGAAGGGGGGGGATAAGGTGTGATAGGGGTGAGAGGTGCGTGGAGAGGACCACCTGATCTTTCACCTACTACACCAGCTCTTCAAAAAATAACATTTCTAGTGACAAAAATATCATTCAGAGAGAGTCGTCTGGCACAACACCTGACAGGCTCCTGATCCGAGAAACTGGAGCTACCTTCCACCTTCCTCAAACATGATTACTCTGCTTTTTCCATCCCATGTACTCCCGTGCACCTCCTCCTTATTTCCCTTCGTTCTTCTGCCTCTCCTTCCTTCCTTTCCTCCTCTTTTTTTCCCTCTCCTATTTTACCCCATCCTTTTCGACTCTTATATTCTCTACTCTCTCATCTTTTTCTTCTACATCTCTCTCTCTCTTCTCTCTCTCTCTCTCTCTCCTCTCTCTCTCTCTCTCTCTCTCTCCCCTCTCTCTCTCTCTCTCTCTCTCTCTCTCTCTCTCTCTCTCTCTCTCTCTCTCTCTCTCTCTCTCTCTCTCTCTCTCTCTCTCTCTCTCTCTCTCTTTCTTGAAAACTTTTACTTTACAAAAAAAAAGAAGAGTTGGGAATTATTTGATGAAACGCTAAACCCGAGTGAATTATTCAACACAAATAATGGTGGAGGCTCGATCCTCCGTTCGGTAATCGCGAGCATTTTTTTTCTGATCAGTTAGATTATTAATGATCGTCGTCTGCAAAATTTAGTGCATGAGAGAGAATGAGAGGAAACACAGACAGGTTGAAAGAAAATGAAAAAAGTGATAAAAAAGAAAAGGACGAAATTTAAAGGGAAGAAAAGGATAACTGAAGGTAAAAAAAAAAAACGGAAAAGAAAATGAAGGGAAAATGTCGGGAAGGAATAAACGGGAAGGAAAAGGAAGGAGGAAAGAAGGTTAGATAAGAAAAGGAAAATGAAGGAAAGAATTAGGTTAGGGGGAGGAGAAAAGATGGGAAAAAAAGAGCAAAAAGTAGATTACTGGAAGAAGAAAAGTAAACAAAAGACAAAAGAATTAGGGAGGAAAGAAATCCAAGTTTAAAGGAATTACAAAATAACATACACAGAGAAGGAAAAAAGGGAAGGAAAGACAAGGGCAGCAAGGTGAAAAAAAGGGAGAGAAAATGAAGGTAAGAAAGCAACACTGTGGATAAGTCAAGAGAGATTGCTTCGTTTTGCATAAGGAATCTTCTCTTAGTTTTAAAACTTGGGGAAACAAGGGGAAAATATCTTCCCTGATAAACAGGAAATTCCCTACACTCCTCTAATGAACGGGGAGACTTTGTAGCAGCCGTAAGTATCCGATCCTATTATGAAAACTGGCTACGCTTACGGAAGGAATAAAACACTATTCATATATATATATATATATGAACAATAGGTTTTTTTTTTTTTTTACATGCAACACGCATCGTACAAGCACACACACAGAGACAGGAGCTATGACTCGACCCCTGCAACCAAAATTAGTTGAGTACTCACACACACACACTCTCTCTCTTCTCCTTGTTTTCACTCTTTCTATTTCTCTCTTACACACTATCTATGTTTTCCACTTCCTCCTTCTCTCCCTCCTCCTCCTCCTCCTCCTCCTCCTCCTCCTCCTCCTCTCCTCCCTTATCCACTTCCTCCTTCTCATTCCACTCCTCCACTTCTTATTTCTCTCCTCTCCTCCTCCTCTACCTCTCCTCCCCGGCTCCTCTAGGCCTGGCAAGGTAAAACATTTTAATGTGTCTTTCAGTGGGTGTTCTGGGGGCTACCTTTAAACGCATCTTAAGTTTCCGTCTCCTACTCTTAACCTTTATTTCTCCTCTGTCTTATCACCTGTTTTCTCTTCCTAACTATTTCCCCTCTTCTTAAATATTCTCCAGTCTCTACTGCTCTCTCCATTCCCTACTGTCCCATTCCTCCTTCCTAGCAATTAAGCCTTCCCAACTATTCTCCCTACTCAACTATTCTCCCTACCCAACTATTCTCCCTATCCAACTATTCTCCCTATCCAACTATTCTCCCTTCCGTACTATTCCCTCTTCCCAATTATTCCTAATTCTCAGCTCTTTCCCCTTCCCAAATATTCACCTTACCCAAGTATTCTCCCTTTTCAACTCTTCTCCTATTCCCTTTCTCAGCTATTCCCACTCTTTAACTATCACCCATTTTCAGCTATTCCCCCTTTTCAACTATCACCCATTTTCACCTAATCTCCCTTTCCAAACTATTATTCCTTCCTATTTCCCCATTAGCTAGTCCATTCTTTCCTTCCTATTCCACTTCAGCTATGTCTCTTCACCAATTCTGTTTTCATTCTCAATTTCATCGTCTTCTTTTTCGTCCCCTCTTCTTTCTCTTCCTCTTCCTCCTCTTCCTTCTCCTCCTCCTTTTCCTTTTTCCTCTTCCTTGTCCTCCTGCACCTCGAGGATAAAACAATTTTCTTCCATTTCCTCTTCTTTTCCCACCTCCTCTTGTCCCATGTGTGACGAGAGTATCACAGTGCTCTCGTGTCCTGATTCACAAACACTTAACCTTGCCGAAACCATTAAATGCTTTATCGTGCACATAACATCTCATAAATGTTTTTACTGCTCGTTATAATACCCCAGCAAAACTCTCTCTCTCTCTCTCTCTCTCTCTACACACACACACACACACACACACAGAACACACACACACACACACACACACACACACACACACACACAACAACACACACACACACACACACACACAAACACACACACACACACAACACACACACACACACACACACACACACACACACACAAACACACACACACACACACACACACACACACACAAACACACACACACACACACATATATACCCACATACACATACAAATATGCAGATACGCACATACACATTTATATATATATACTATATATATATATATATATATATATATATATATATATATATATATATATATATATATATATGTCGTGCCGAATAGGTAAAACTTGCGATTAGGGCTTAAATAGCAACTCTCTTCTTCTTGCCGAATAAAGCAAGTGAAAATTTGTGTATGCAAAAATTTCGCAAAAATCATTCTGAACCTAATGAAAAAATATTTCATTGTGGTTGTTTATTATTAAATTATTGTAAACTTATCTAAAATATATTTAGTTGGATTAGGCTAAATTAAATTGCACTTGTTATAATAAGGTTAGGTAAGTTTTCTAAGGGTCTTTTGGTACAAAATTATTCAATTTTAGATTAACATAAATGAAAAATAGAGCTTTAAACGTATAAGAGAAAATTTTAGAAAGGACTTAATTTTAAATGAGGTCTTGCTAATTGACCAGTTTTACGCATTCGGCACGACATATATATATATATATATATATATATATATATATATATATATATATATATATATATATATATATATATTATGTTATGCATTTATGTTTAAATATTTATATATATATATATATATATATATATATATATATATATATATATATATATATATATATATATATATATATATATATATATATGTATATGTATATATTTACACATAAATGCATATACATATTTATATCCATATACTCATACATATACTATCTTCTTTTATAGGCCAAGTCACCTGATGACAATAAAAATCAGCTTCTGGTTGAGTAGGAGTTAAGGACAACTTCTTGAGATCCTTTTTTTCCCCTTCCCTCTCTGGTTATTGGGTGTCCCCTGGAGCCAGGGCCAGGTAGCCACCAGTGTCTCTCGTACGGACGTAAAACGCCAGATTGTGCCATAACTCATTCCCTTAAGGGCCATTAAGATTGCACATTCAAAGTGCTATTCTAGCACCACGTAACTTCTTCTGCCACCCACGCCTCCTCCTCCTCCTCCTCCTCCTCCTCCTCCTCCTCCTCCTCCTCCTCCTCCTCCTCTTTCTCTTCGTTCTCTTCCTTATCTTCCTCTTCTTTGCTCTCACCTTCACCACCTTCTAAGTTTCTTCCTTGTCTTCCACAGGCTTCTTTCCTTACTCCTACTAGTCTGCTATTGCCATTTCCTCCTCGACTTCCTCTTTTTCATCTGTTGCTGACTCCTCCCGTCCTCCTCTTCCTCCTCATTTCCCTCACACTTCGTAAGTCACCATCCACAGACAAACATATATATAATCATCTTTCAGTTAGTGAACTCTCAGTGTTTCACCTTTCCTTGAAGCTTAACTAGTGAACATTTGTTAACCAATGTTCTTCCTTCACAGGTGAAGTGAACATTATGGCTCATTTTGCATTCTTCGAATTGTGTTTTTTTCCCCTTATGTTAATTTTTATGGTTGTTGTGGTGGTAGTAATGGTAGTAGTTTTAGTAGTGATGGTAGCAGTGATGGTAGTTGTAGTGATTGCAGTAGTGGTAATGATTGTGGTGATGATAGTTGTAGTGTTTATAGTGGTGGATATGAGCATGGACGGGGTGGTGAGTGGTGATGGGTGGTAATAAATGGTGATAAGTGGTGATGGTGGTATTGAGAAGTGATGGGTGGTGATGTGTAGTGATGAGTAGTGATGGGTGGTGATGAGTGGTGATGGGTGATGATGGATGGTGATGAGTGGGGATAAGTGGCAATGGGTGGTGATGAGTGATGATGGGTGGTGATGGATGGTGATGAGTAATGATGGATGGTGATGAGTAATGATGGTTGGTGATGGATGGTGAAAGTGGTGGTGTTAGCTCTTTGGATTTATGGCAGCAATAGTAATACAAGGACTCAAAAAGTAGCAGTAGTAGTAACAGAAGTGGTAAGAGAAGTAGAAGAAGCATTAAGACCAACGTAGTAGTTGCAATAGTAGTAATAACAGTGCCAGAAGGAAATGCTGTAACGTCAAATATAAGTATCTTAGCTACCACTGAAGACAACCACCACCAGCACCACCCATAACCTTCACTACTAGCACCACCACCCTCATCCACTACCCTGAGTAACCACCACCTCGAGTCCCACCAACGCTGCCTACAGGTGCTGATGTTCCTGGGTAAGTCTGTGCAAGTCCTGCAGGAGGCCGCGGAGGGCAGACCTGAAGAGGCCACAACACCCAGGCAAAGTGACAGCTTTACTGCGATTTAATGACTCAACTGCCTCCTCTTGCCCTTGTGTTTGCCTTGCCCACGCGTGTATCACAGCCGCATGACTACTCTCTTTTTCCATTATGCACCGTAAAATGCCACTCACAATGATACTTGAAACAGGAAAAACGGCAATAAAAGAGGACACTTCAACCCACTTATTACTACCCCAACCCCCTCCCGCCCCATCCTATTTGTATTTAACTCGCGTGTTCTTCATATTAGCGCTCCCTAACGACCGGATCATTGACTAATTGAGCAAGGAGGTTCACCTTGGCTGTAAATCAGCAGTTTGGGCAGCCGTGGCAGCTTCCGAAGCCACCAACACACAACACACCCAGACGACCGTAATAAAAAGGACACTTCGCTGGAGACGAGGGAAAAAAAAGGGGGATCACAGGAAGTCAATAGCTGGCCAAGTGCTAGTAAAAAAAAAAGGTCAGTTTTTTGTTTTTCGTTTTTCCAATTCGTCTTTTAATATTTGTATTTTCTTGTTGCTGTATTATTCCATTCATTCATCTCTATATATTGTGTATTTCCTTCACTCTGTATGTTTCTATTCAAATTTCAGTAAGGAATTTGTTTCTTTTCCATTTCAAATGCACATGGAAAGAACAAATTGTTCATCTGAATAAAAAAAGTATTAGGAAAAGCAACAGCCGGAAGGAGAGTTAAATTAAACAGAGAAAATATCTGGAAGAAAGAGACAGAAGGAAAATGAGAAGTAGAATTAGCACTATCATTCACCACTAACTCCACCATCAACAACAACACCATCAACAACAACACCATCATTCACCACTAACTCCACCATCAACAACAACACCATCATTCACCACTAACTCCACCATCAACAACAACACCATCATTCACCACTAACTCCACCATCAACAACAACACCATCATTCACCACTAACTCCACCATCAACAACAACACCATCATTCACCATTAACTCCACCATCAACAACAACACCATCATTCACCACTAACTCCACCATAAACAACAACACCATCATTCACCACTAACTCCAGCATCAACAACAATAGACATGACAGTCAATGAATCACTTCAAACACACACTACCACCACCATACAACTACCACTACACCACCACTACCACCACATTTCCACCACCACCACTACTACCACCACACCACCACCACTACCACCACCACCACATTACCACCACCATCACCATACAACCACCACTACACCACCACTACCACCACCACTACCACCACCACCACCACTACCACCACCACTACCACTACCACCACCATCATCACCATACAATCACCACTACACCACTACCACCACCACACCACTACCACTACCCCACCACACCACCACCACTAACACCGCCACACCACCACCACACCACCACCACACCACCACCACACCACCACCACACCACCACCACACCACCACCACACCACCACACCACCACCACCATCTCCATACAACCACCACTACACCACCACTACCACCACCACTACCACCACCACCACACCACCACCACCACCATCATCACCATACAATCACCACTACACCACTACCACCACCACACCACCACCACTACCCCACCACACCACCACCACACCACCACCACACCACCACCACACCACCACCACACCACCACCACACCACCACCACACCACCACCACACCACCACACCACCACCACCACAACCACCACCACACACAACAATCCCACAAGTAGGGAAAGGGATAAGTTAAACGCACCCTTAACGACCAGTTTACTACTATGAGCCCCAAAGCACTGAGCCGACATCTTTATTGACCGTTAATGGCCATCACAGCGGCTGTTCATCTTAATTTTACTGGCAAATAAAGTGTAAGGGTACTCGCCTCCTCTGGCCCTTAAAGGCCTTTAAAAGGCCATGACAGAACCAGATAAGTAAAGGCGGGAAAGTAACTTTGATCTTTATTGCTTTTAGTTGGGTCTCGTGCAACCTGTATCCCTGGGCAGTTGAGGACGACATTTGGGGCATTTATTGGGCTAAGGGCCACGACCTTATTAACCCACTTGGGTCATACGGCGCCTGGGGAATACCTGGAGTATACTTGGAAGATGTTATGGGGATCAACGCCCCCGCGGCCCGTTCCACGACCAGGGGAATGGTTAGACATAGGGGAGGATAACTAATTCAGTGGATCAAAAGTCCTTAACCGGTATCAAAGCTGACCTTCACGGACGAAGAGAGAGAGAGAATGAAGTGGGAGAAGGAGACCACAAAACACCAGACTACGGTGGGTGGATGAGGCAAGTCAACGAGACAGCAGACTGTGACAGGGGGAGGGGATGAGAGGAGTCCACGAGACAGCAGACTGTGATAGTGGGAAGGGGCGAGAGGAATTCACTAGACAGCAGACTGTGACAGGGGGAGGAGATAAGAGGAGTCCACGAGACACCAGACTGTGACAGGGGGAGGGGATGAGAGGAGTCCACGAGACAGCAGACTGTGATAGTGGGAAGGGGCGAGAGGAGTCCACTAGACAGCAAACTGTGACAGGGGGAGGGGATGAGAGGAGTCCACGAGACACCAGACTGTGACAGGGGGAGGGGATGAGAGGAGTCCACGAGACAGCAGACTGTGATAGTGGGAAGGGGCGAGAGGAGTCCACTAGACAGCAAACTGTGACAGGGGAGGGGATGAGAGGAGTCCACTAGACAGCAGACTGTGACAGGGGAGGAGATAAGAGGAGTCCACGAGACAGCAGACTGTGACAGGGGAAGGGGATGAGAGGAGTCCACGAGACAGCAGACTGTGATAGTGGGAAGGGGCGAGAGGAGTCCACTAGACAGCAAACTGTGACAGAGGGAGGGGATGAGAGGAGTCCACTAGACAGCAGACTGTGACAGGGAGAGGAGATAAGAGGAGTCCACGAGACAGCAGACTGTGACAGGGGAAGGGGATGAGAGGAGTCCACGAGACAGCAGACTGTGATAGTGGGAGGGGGCGAGAGGAGTCCACTAGACAGCAGACTATGACAGGGGGAGGGGATGAGAGGAGTCCACTAGACAGCAGACTGTGATAGTGGGAGGGGGCGAGAGGAGTCCACGAGACAGCAGACTGTGATAGTGGGAGGGGGCGAGAGGAGTCCACTAGACAGCAGACTGTGACAGGGGGAGGGAGCGAGAGGAGTCCACTAGACAGCAGACTGTGATAGTGGGAGGGGGCGAGAGGAGTCCACGAGACTGCAGAGATATTATTCACATACATGGATGAGGACTAGGGGGAAGAGGGAGGGGAAGAGGGAGGGGGAAGGGAGAAGCACTGCTTCAGTCATAGTAAGTTAGTGTGGTGAAGCCTTGTTGGTATTCTCTAAGTCACCAGGTGTCCCCCCATTCATTATCTCATTAATTACAGGTAGAGACTCGCATGCAGGTGGAACACACGCGCCACCGTCTTCGTAAGGACCAGACTTGGTATTGGTTCTTGCAGGAATGACGACTTTATGGAAGACGGCCGACTATGTAGAAAAAAAAAATGTGATGAAGAGGATTTTTGACTTGAAAGACATTGGCCATTGTGAATAAAATACACAGAAGCTTACCAGTCATAAGAAGATTCGATGCACTATGTAAAACTGGCAGTGTTAGGCACCCTTCGAATCATACTAAAATATTGAAATAACATACAATACAAAGTAAGAGATATCTCAAAAAACTTTCGGTGTACCTGCGTACCCTCTTCAGGCTGAAAAGGATCTTTAAATGGGTCGAAAATATTTGTGACATCTTTAACTTTGTAATGTAGGTTATTCCAATAGTTTAACTCGCACGACAAGTGTATAACTCACTCATCACTTAAATAAGGCTTATAATTTGCTAGATATTAAAATATTTGGAGTCTGGATGACGAAGGAAAACCACAGCGACAGTACACAAGTGTAAGGTGCTAAACGTCTTAGACACGTAAACAAATAATAGGATATATTTATTAGAAAACGTTTCCTAATAATTATATCCTAGTGTTTACATACCTGGTTTTTTAAACCAACTTGTCGGTACCTATCACCAAGGTTTATACCAAGGTAGTAAATCCATACGCAGAAATAACTGAGATTGCGTAGGAGGAATGCTAACAAGCGTAAGTGATAAAGGACGCTTAGGAAAAAAAAAAACAGAGGCACAGATGTGGCAGAAGTTATGAACGGGAATAAAGAAGCACAGAATTTGTTCAGGGTTCGTAAAGTACAGAGAATACTGTTGAACAGAAATTGTTGGTTGAAAAGGACACTTGGGCAAACACTACAACTTAACATATTAGAAAACGTTTCGGTCCTGGGATTTTGATTACTTCTAACATACGGAGGTTGAAAATAAATGTATATATAGGCCTGTATATACCGTTAGTTTCAATCTCTGTGGGTTAGAAGTGATGAAGGTCCTATGACCGAAACGTTTTCTAATATGTCCTAATGTTTGCTCACGTATCTTTTAATTAAAACCAATTTGTCGGTATCAATTACCTGTTGTTCCAATAAACGTCAATAGTTAACTGTTGTTACCACCGCAGTAAAATTGGAAAAAGGGAAGGAATCGAAAATAAAGACAAATAGAATGGAAGATGAAGTGGCAAATAAGAGAAGAACATAATTACTTAGACTTAAATTTTACCTCCTAGGCTTTATTGTGGATCCCATGCACATCCTGTGGATGGTAGCGCAATGGCATATTGATACACAAAAGACTTGGGGAAGTAGCCTTGGAAACGGTAACAGGAGTGTATTTGAGTATATAATATTCACAAACTGTCATCTTTAACCAGTTGCAATGTAGTTTAGGATACTCTGTCAAGAACTTACCAATTACGATACATAAATGTGAAAAAAAGTAAAGAAAAAGTAAGGAGTTACTTTAGAAGTACAACTTAGAACAGTGTAGCGCCCTTATGTAGCCAAAGTGGGTAGAATTTGGAGCGGTATTGAAGAAAGTATATGTTGAACCTCGTAAGAAAGGCAACCTCTAGTATGCAGCACTCTCTTGGTTAGCCTTTTTCTTCTCTACCCAGTCTCAACACCAACTTTTTCATAAGGTCTCTCTCACCTCTAGTATGCACCACTCTCTTGGTTTACCTTTCCCATCTCTTCCCAGTCTCAACACCAACTTTTGCAACAGGTTGAGGACTGCGCAAAGAGTCACCTCTTAAGCCTAAACATAGTGTGGGTTGGGCTTGTTATTACAGCAGAACCATCAACACGGTAGAGATTTCAGGGCCATTTCTATTATGTACATGGCCAATGTTATTAAAGTCATTCATCTAGCTTAACTTTAGGGGACAGCCAAACTACGGTTATTATACCACAAGACGGGCAATCATTAGCAGCTTTACTCTGGGCTTAGATTTATCAAGGTTGACTTACTCTTGATGCATGTTCTCAGAAAGATTAGACATTCGTGATTCCTGATTCACAGTTAGCCAGAGAAAGGGACGGAGAGAGAAGGAGAGGTGACTATCAAAATAAGTAATGGAAAAATATAAATAAAAGCAATATTGCTAAATTTTCTCTCCTTAGTGGCGATGGTCACACTGGCTGGGATCACACTGACTGGGGTCACACTGGCTGGGTCATACTGACTGAGGTCACACTGGCTGGGGTCACACTGGCTAGGGTCACACTAGCTGGGGTCACACTGACTGGGGCCACATTGACTGGGGTCACATTGACTGGGGTCACATTGACTGGGGTCACATTGACTGGGGCCACAGAAAATGAGTTTGCTAAGACTAGGGTTACAGTAGCCGTTTCCCAATCAGTCGAGGGGGAGATTAACCCCCACCTAAAGTCAGTAATTAGTGAAGCGACTAATCTTCTTAATCTGAGTCTAGTTACTGAGGATGGTGAAGGAGCGGCGGTAGATGGTGTCAGAAGGACGCTGAAGGAGCGGCGGTAGATGGTGTCAGAAGGAAGTACATGTCTTCTCCGATGTGTTAGTTGGGAGATCGAAGGCGGTAAGAAAATGGAGAGAGAGAGAGAGAGAGAGAGAGAGAGAGAGAGAGAGAGAGAGAGAGAGAGAGAGAGAGAGAGAGAGAGAGAGGACGGGAGGGGAGGACGTTGGGATGGAAGGAGGAAGGGAAACAGAGAGTGAAGAATCAAAATGGGAGGTAGAAGTCTGAGGAAGGGAGGGAGGGAGGAGCCTTGATGCAAGTGAAGGGTTCTTGATCCAAGAAATTCCAGCAATCCACTGGAATTTATTTTTTTCGATGAATATAATAATTCCCAGAACCTGGTGTATATAATAATAATAATAATAATAATAATAATAATAATAATAATAATAATAATAATAATAATAATAATAATAATAATAATAAAATTATAATAATCATAATAATAACGAAACTATTATTATTATTATCATTATTATGGGAAGCTCTAATCAATAAGTTATACAGCGCCTGGGGAATGGGAGAGTAGGCTGGTTTCCGGTCATTGGATCAAGAGCCCTTCGTCACCAAGGCACCCTCTTGAAGGGCCTGATGTACGTAGATGGAGGCACATCTTACCCTTCCTCATGACTCTTCTTGGCGTCAACTGCTGCCCGAGTCCATCCAAACCCTCTCCATCACTCTACTCTTCCCTATTCCTTGTACCTCCTCTCTCTCTCTCTCTTCTCTCTCTTCTCTCTCTCTCTCTCTCTCTCTCTCTCTCTCTCTCTCTCTTTCTCCTTCTTCCCCTCTCATTCTCCCTCCCTCCTTTTCTTCCTTACGGTAAAAACAGGGCCTGTTTATCAAATAAATTCAATTAAAACACATTCCTTTAGCATCCCATACGTCGTAGCATCGAGTGATCAGACCTTTCGGTGATTAACGAACGGAGGATCGAGCCTCCATCAGTCATTTGTGATGAATGACAGTCTGCTATGGATTAGAATCTACTATAGTTAAAACAAATAGAAACATTGGTAACTCAGAGGAAAACGATAACATATTCCTCCATTTTTTTCGACTCTGTAGAAAGTTATCTGAAGAGGATACTGCTAGAGTCTTCCTACAGAATAGATTGGTAAAGATCCAAAGTGAGAGGCATGGCAACTGTCCAGAGAGGTATGGCAACTGTCCAGAGAGGGGTGGCAGCTGTCCAGAGAGAGATAGATGAAGAGAGAGAGAGAGAGAGAGAGAGAGAGAGAGAGAGAGAGAGAGAGAGAGAGAGGGAGAGAGAGAGAGTGTGTGTGCGTGTGTATTAATTTATTCACTCGTAAACATTGTTATAGTAATTCTGTGTTGTGTACACACATAAACATGATATGTTTTAGTCAACTTCTGACTGCTGATTCTAACACTGTCATCTACAAGAAACCCGAATGGCGTGTTATTTGATTTCTCTGAATGAGACTTCCGTCGCGTGTCAATAAAGGTGAGAATGATAATCCTGGAAACAAGCTCATATGCCTCTTGTGTTTATAATAGTTGTCTCAGTGGCGAGGAATCTACGGTACTGACAATCCTTAGTTGAGTTGTCTTGAGGAGTGGGAGAAGGAAGGACTGACGTACTGTGTGAGAGACAGACAGACAGACAGAGAAAGAGAGACAGACAGACAGAGAAAGAGAGACAGACAGACAGAGAAAGGAAAGAGTAATACAAGCAGCAGTAGGTCAAAGTTACTCCTAACGATGGACGTCATATTTTGTAAGTCACCCCATAATTTTTTTTTTTTAATTTATGTATCTTCTTTCGCAAATTTTAATCCAGTCGTAAATTGTGATCCGGCGGCTAGCACTTTCTTCGGTGTTTTTCTTGAGCGAGGAGTCTTCCTACGCAAACTTCGGTGCTGTTGCACGAAATATTATGCAAATAGATGTTCAGGAAGACTTCTAGACTGCTAGCGCTGGACCCTTCAAGGTGCCTTGATGTTCCGGAAGGGCTCTTGAGTTATGGAGTTAGAGCTACCCTTCCTCTTTTCCTTCAAACCATTCCACGGGCCCGTTCGCTCATTAAGAGCCCGAGCCAGTAGACCCGTACCAGTGACGGCTACCATGTAAACCCGACCCCGAACTCCTGACTCTGAACACCTGACTCTGAACACCTGACACTAAACATCTGACACCGAACACATGACCAGGTGGAAGTTTACCTGAGTCCCACACAACACCTGCTCTTCGCTTCGCGTCGTCATAGATACCGTTCCCTAGCTTTGCTGTTGTTTACATCCAGAGCTCAGGATAGTGGTCTTCACTTGTGTACCATGTGTGTGTGTGTGTGTACAGGAGGGAAGGGTGGAGATTTGTGTGAGTGTGATGTTGTGTAAAAGGGTTGAAGCAATAGGTGTACACGAGGGGGGGTTGGGTCAAATGGGTAGGGATTCTTTCTGAGTGGGTAGGGATACACCGATAGTTGACCCATAGCAAGAAGGAAACTGATAGCCATGCTCGTGTAGTATTTTCAGGTATTATTACGTCCGTTCTCTCCCTTACTCCTCCTCCTCCTCTTCTTCTTCCTCCTTTTACTTCTAATTTAGCATATCATCCATCGCTTTATTCATTTCCTTATGACTTTCTTTTCACTAAACATTAATAATAATAATAATAATAATAATAATAATAATAATAATAATAATAATAATAATAATAATAATAATAATAATAATAACAATAATGCAAATTTGGCTTTGCTAAAATTATTCTAGTTATTATTATTATTATTATTTCTATTATTATTATTATTATTGTTGTTGTTGTTGTTGTTTTTGTTGTTGTTGTTATTATTATTATTATTATTATTTAACAAACTAGCTGTCACTCAAAGAAGTGGGATGAACGGAAAAAAAAGAGGAAACACCCTTACCGTCACTCATTCAATCACTGTCTTTCAAGCAGCGTTCCGTTATCACAGTTCAGACGACCCTCCGAACTGCAGCATCGCCGCCCCTCCTTCAGAGACTGCAGGCACTGTACTTCCAACTTCCAGGACTCGAATCCGGCTACCTAGTTTTCCAGAATTCCTTCATAAATGTTACCCTGCTGTTACTTCAACAGCACATCGAGTCATAAAAACCACTTGCCTCTACTCACTCAAGACTGTTGGATGTCCAAGCCCCTTACACTCTAAAGCTCCTTTGCCTCCTCCAACCTATCCTACCCAACATCCTAGATTTATACACCCTCTTAGTCATCCTGTTTTACTTTATCCTCAATATATTCCCAGTCATCCCAACCACCCTCTTCTCAGCCTTCTAAATAATACCTCTGGGAACCTAACAAATTATAATTCACAGGCTCCGAATTCTCTGCCTAATATTTACATCTCACATTGCTCTCAAACACGACGTCTCCACCGCCTCCAGCCTCCACCTCGCTGCTACGTTTAAAACCCATTTCTCACACCCACATAGCAGTGTTGTTGCTACTAGCTGTTGCCACAATATTCTGGCACACATTCGCTATTTGTTTGGCCTCCGTGGATAAAGTTCTTCGTCTCCATAGATGCCTCAAGAAAACTATAACTCAGTAATTAAAAAACCATCAGCTAAAGCAGCAATCTTTAAAAAAAAAAAAAAAAAACAGAACTTATAAATTTTCATTGCATATCTAGAAAATATAAATTTAGTGCTAAGTGAGAGTTGCCTTATATGCTGAAATTTTATTAATTTTTTTATCACTGAAGCAGTTCTCGTTCCTCTGAAAGGTAGCATGTTTATGCTGTCAGGTGAAAGTTGTTTGACCTGTAAATCATCGAAGGAGTGAGGAAGAGAGAGAGAGAGAGAGAGAGAGAGAGAGAGAGAGAGAGAGAGAGAGAGAGAGAGAGAGAGAGAGAGAGAGAGAGAGAGAGAGAGAGAGGAATTACACTATTGTTAGTTGTCTTAAAGTGATAAAAAACTTCTTTTAACAAGCTTTTTTTTTTGTGCAGTGTTTATGAATAGAATATGAACTTCAGAATCACACAGTATGCGACACTCGTAGCATAGGTAACAGTTGCTGATTTACGCCCTTATCAACACCATGACGCATAGTTCATTAATCTTCCCACCTTCCCCATCCATCAAGAGACGCGAAGCGAGGACATAGCGACCTCAAGGACACAACGAGATAGTTCAAGTTAGTGGAGTAAGGCCAAGATGTTGACGGTTGTCAAAGAAAGTTGTGTGGGACATGTTATTACGTTCCTCGCTTGACTGGTGTGTATCATATAGTAAAAGGTATTCAGTACCGACAAGGTGCTGGTACCTGGGTCCCTAAAAAAATCTCTTCAGGAAAGACTAGGTCCGACATGAGCTTAAATCCTGGGAAATTTTACAAGGTTCAACTATTAAAATCCTAGTTGTGATAATCCTTCAAGACAGAAGTAAATAGACACGCAGAAGAAATACAAGTGTCTTATCTGTGTGTTTCATGTGTGGCTTACTGAATGACACTGGTATGAGAGGAGAGGAAAGGGAGGCAGTTGTGCTGAAGTAGTGTAGGTATGTGGAATCTAGATGGGTTGGATGGGGAGGGGGCAGTAGGGCAGTTGTATTGGAGTGGGGGATATATATTGGCGTTCGGTGGGGTGGGTAGTGGAATTGAAACAGTTGTGTTAGAGTGGGAGGAGGTATGTGAGATCTAAGTGTGGTGGGTAGTTGGTGTGGGGTGGATAGTGGGAGTGGGGGTGGGAGTGGGAGTGGGAGTGGGAGTGGGAGTGGGAGTGGGAGTGGGAGTGAGGTAATTGTTATTGGCGAGTGTTCAGAAGTGTATTGATGGCATCGCTTCTGGTTTGTTTTCTCGTACCCTTCCTTCCCTTGGGATATATTCTTTCTTGCTTCAATTGTTTAAAAATTTAGAAATTTCATTCATCACAAGAATTTGCATTGACGAGACTCCTCTTCCTACTTTCGTAATTATTATCAATGATATTCTTATTTTCATTTACTTATTTCAGTTCGTTTTCGAAACATCATCGAATTTGTCACTTGATTCTACCTGTTTGTGATTCCCCTTTGAATATTCTTCTCTGTGAGTCGTCTATCAAAGCTGTGATTACTGGACGGAGGATCGAACCGCAACCACTCTTTAAACCACGTAACCCACACTGGTTCAGTGCTTCAGGAAGAGCAAAATTCACTCTCTAGTGAACATGAAACTGGAGTTACTATATAGACTTCGAACGATTCTTGGCTTTGTATTCCAATTGTTCCATTCGATCACATCTATTCTGGTCACTGGTTACCTAGTTTTCTTTGACGACCTTCGTTCACATCCACCTTGCCTGCTTTAACGACAAGAAAACAAAACGACATGAAATACTGAGCAAATTCTGATGCTGAGTTGGTCAAGAAATAAACGATACAAATGTTTTAATAAAAATAAATTGAGAGAAGGTAGGCTTTCCAACAAATACCATTCTGGAACAAACCTGGAGTTCCAGGAAGAATTAGACACATATGCAACATCTGGGTATCTTTACTGTAGACGTATCTTTACTGTTGGCGAAACGTCTACAGTAAAGATACCCAGATGTTGCATATGTGTCCAATTCTTCATTTTGTCGGTACTGTGTACCATATATGTACAAGGAGTTCCATGATAATCTCTACCCCCTTCCCAATACCCTTTCTCCTCCAGTTCCCTTCTCCCTTACCTTACCCACTTCGCCCAGCTCTCACTACTCCTGCCTACCAATTAACAGTCTAATTACCACCTCGTGACGACCTCATTTTCTAGATGACACTACCGCACTGACCATGAGTCACTTTCACGAGGCATCTGACGCATTAACAACTTTCCCTCGTTCTTGTAGAAGGCAACGAGGGTAAAAATAACAAAATGTTGAGCTGTTTCCCGATGTCTTCTCTTTTCTCTCTCTGGCTATCAGTTCCAATTTATCTCTTGGCCTACATTTTATTTCTCTGACTGTGTCTCCCAGTCCTCTTTCACATATTTAAACTGTCTTCAAGAGGTTAGTCATAGAGGTTCTATATTTACTCTGAGATTTTCCTATCTTCTCTTGGTTACCCTTTTGTTTTATCCATTTTTCTTAAGCACTTTACGTGTTATTTTCAGCAGAATATTTTCCTAAATTTCTCATAACAGTTCTAGTTTTTTTTTTCCATATACAGAGGAATTAGGCATCAGCTTTGTCAGTCATTAGGAACTTTCTCTTCTTTCACATAAATACTGAATAAATATGCTATTTTTTCCATCACATTCTACCACCTGATTTGAGTTCCTCAATTTTTATCCCATCAATCTTAATCCCATCAATCCTTGCTATTCTTCTCACTTTATGTTTGTATTTTAAGGTATATAAATTTATTTTACATTTTTACATTTTGGCGTTTCCAACGCCACAACGAATACAAGAAATCAAAGATCATCTGTGATAGTCTTAAGAGCGCTTGAGCGAAAGGCTCCGAGGGCGGCTCAAATTCCTGTCCACCGCTTGAGGGTCAACCGGGATTCCTCCAGAAGAGCTGAGTCTGGTTTCTGAATTGCTCCTGAGATACTAAGAATCCGGCATTTTTGTCCGCTCAGATCTACGACTATGGCACAATTGGCCGGCTCGATGTTCCCATTAAACTGTAACTTATGATTTGGAGTTCCATTTGGTCGGCTTTATGCCGATAAACTAATTATTCTTAAAGTTTTTCGGAAGAACTGAATTCCCATCTCATACCCACTAAAATAACATTATCCTACGCAGCAAAATTCGCGGAATTAACTGCCTTATGCTACAGGTTAACAAAGATCAATTTACACTTCCTCCGGGATCATCGAAGGCCTTCTCTTACGGAACTCAGACCCATTACATCACAACTTACACACGCCTTGATTCCAACAGCTGTTCAAGGAATTTATACATCTATGGTGCTAGTAATGTGATTCGCATCTGTGTCACCCTGGATGTCATTACACCAGACACTGGGCTTCATCTCTTACCTTTTCATGTCCCATTTACCCCTAACTCTCATGTTCTCCTACACCTTATCTACCCGTAAACCCTAATCTTTACGTACATTACCTCCTCTCATTTCTCTTTCCTCTTATCTCTCATCTCCTCTCCTCTTATCCTTCATCTCCTCTCCTCTTATCCTTCATCTCTTTTTCTCTCACCCCTCATCTCCTGTCCTCCCTACTCCCTATAACAAGACTGCGGCATCGCTGGAATTGTAATAGGAAAGGGGGTTAGGGGGAATAGGTTTAGGGGAAAGGGAGCTTAAGAAACAGGGAGTCAGGGAAAAAAGGGTGTTGGGGAGATGAGAGATTGAGAGAAAGGGGTTAAGAGGAAAAGAGATTGGAAAAGAGAGAAGATTTTGGGGAGAAGATTAAGGAAAATGGTGTTATGGGCGAAGGTGATGACTAGGAATGACTAGGTGAAAATATTTTTGGACTCGTCTGTACTTTATGTGAAGCTCTCCAACCTGTAAACACCTTCCATTATGCAAAAATCACGAACAAGTGATACAAGATGCAAAAACTTCCCGCGTGGTTATTTTGCACTTTCTGTTATATACACGGGAAGCGCTAAACTCCCGGGGGTCTCACAGAGCATGGAGGAGAGGTAGGTAATCAGGTCTGATCAAAGTAAGAGGGGAGGAAAGGCTGAATCCTTCAGCAACTTCTAAGCTATGTTACAAACGGTATATAATATCGACACTTAGAGTAATAGACTTGACAACATTAGCAATCTTTATTTACGAAAAGTTTCGCCTGCGCTGCAGGCTTCATCAGTCGATTATAGAGAAGACGAAGTAGATTATAGAGAAGACAAAGTTGAGAGGTAGTTAATGTAATCAGTCTATTGCCCTTGGAGCAAGAGGGACACTGCAACACCATGGTTTCTTGGTACCAGGGATGTCTTCGGTTACTCTGTTGCATGATCAGAGGCCAGCTCACCTGTGGGACCAGCTCACCTGTGGGACCAGCTCACCTGTGACTTCATCACCAAGCTGCTGCTTCTCAGTCTCAAGTATATCAGCCTCTGGCCACTTGCTTCTGCGTTGGACTAAGACACTTATCATCTTGCTCCAAGGCTGATGGGCTAATTACATTAACTACCTCTCAACTTCATCTCCTTCGTCTAGCACCAGTGCTGATGCCTCTGTAATCGACTGATGAAGCTTGAAGCGAATGTGAAACGTTATCTTAATGTTCAACTTCATGGGACGCATATTGTAGGCTTCCCATTCTCCCAAACCCTCACGCGGATGCCCCAAACCTCCGTCTCATCCAACCTCTAACTAGTCACGGGCTTTTGGACAGCGTTCCGATCGGTATAGAGACAAGGATCGACCGTAAGGAGAGAAATTCGGGTTATTGAGGTGGCGTCGCAGCATCCACCGAGAGGGAGATGAAGGTGAGGCAGCCTGACCTCGACGCTAATGTACCCAGTGATGGCTATGAAGACGGCGCTCTCGAAAGCAGCAGTTTGTGACTGCTTAACCTGAGGTTGTGAGTGTTACACGAGGGCTAGAGTGGACGCCCTACACGATGCCTCTTTCTCAGGTTGGATGGAGAGGGGATCAAATATCATGATACACTCTTAGGATTATTTAAACCAGGCGATTCTCTCTCTCTCTCTCTCTCATTCTCTCTCTCTCTCTCTCTCTCTCTCTCTCTCTCTCTCTCTCTCTCTCTCTCTCTCTCTCTCTCTCTCTCTCTCTCTCTCTCTCTCTCTCTCTCTCTCTCTGGGATATACTGAAATTAGCGTCATTAAAGTGGAAAAAAATAAAGGCTTCAGGAGACAGACAAGGAGTCATGCACTTGTGGGTGCCCTTGATCCCAAAGCCTGTGGTGGTGGTGTTGGTGGTGGTGGTGTTGGTGTTGGTGGGGGTGGTGTTGGTGTTGTTGTTGTTGTTGGTGGTGGTGGTGGTGGTGGTAGTGGTGGTGGTGGTAGTGGTGGTGGTGGTGGTGGTGGTGGTGGTGGTGATGGTGGCGGTAGCGGTGGTGGTAGTGGTGGTGGCGATGGTGGTGGTGGTGGTGGTGGTGGCGGTAGCGGTGGTGGTAGTGGTGGTGGTGGTGATGGTGGTGGTAGTGGTGGTGGTGGTGGTAGTGGTGGTGGTGGTAGTGGTGGTGGTGGTGGTGGTAGTGGTGGTAGTGGTGGTGATGGCGGTGGTGGTGGCGGTAGAGGCGGCGGTGGTGGTGGTGGCGGTGATGGTATTGGTAGTTTGTGCTGGTGATTGGGGTGGGTGATGACGGGTGGTAATGGTGGTTGTGGAGACGAAGGGTGAGGCTGGTGGTTGGTTGTCATGGCGGTCGAAGTGGTGGTTATGACAGTTCCGTCAACCTTGTCAAAGTTTCGGTGAGTAATGCCTTAGCAAATAAAGCAAGCATCACTTTTTCACGTAAAATACCCATTAAGATGCATTAACCAGCATCCAACAAAAAAATAATGTGTATTAAGAGGCAGACCCTCTCAGGTGGAGCTGAGGTAATAAGTTATCAACTTATTACCATATCTGGCTCAAGTTTAGGGGACGGAGGCTCGAAGCTCCACTATTTGTGCTGAATCGTCCACACGGTCTTAGCGTTTTACTTTAATTCATTACTAATATATTTTAATTTCTCTTATATTTCCATTGGATATTTAGATACAGTCATCTGTATATTGTGACTGAAGAAATTATTGAAAAGAAACGTTTTAAGGGAGAAAGGAGACTTGACTTGTGTGCAGGATCTATCTAGGATGAAAGACCTGCCTAGCACGTAGGACCTACCAAGCACTGAGGAACTGCCTATCATATAGAACCTGCCTAGCAGTCGGACCTAGCATTTAGAGTCCCATAACCTACCTAGCATGGGTCACTAGACCTACTGCAGCGCTCCTCTCATGTTTCTGTCGTACATAAGCCACTACAGAGCAAGAAGACGAGGTTCTCCTACCTTGTTTACTACTCCCGGCTCTCCCAGTGACGTAGATAACCTGATCCCCACCCAGTAATTGGTGTGTCATGCATATATTCTCCTCCCTGCCAATGACCTCACGATAGTCATCCCGTCTACCCGTCCAGGTATCAAAGCTGAAGGTGAAATAAAAACACCTTTGCCATATTTAGGACATATGATTAGTTAAAGTTTCGCCCACTAAATGACAAACATATATTAAAAGTGTTCATTGTTGCGTAAGTGTTTTTTTTTATTATTGAATAGGTCCCTGCCCCTCAAGGTGAAGGGATCTGAATTTGATTGCTTGCCAATCCCCTGATGTTGACTGGCCCTTATACCTGGAGTATACCTGGAGAGGGTTTCGGGGATCAACGCCCCCGCGGCCCGGTCTAAGCTCAGATCTCCTAATGGATCAGGGTCTGATCAACCAGGCTGTTAGTTTAGCGCTCCTCACATGAACATATTAGTAATAATCAACTTTTATCTATCAATCTAATCTATCAATCAATCTATCAATCTAATCTATCAATCTAATCTATCAATCTAATCTATCAGTCTAATCTATCTATCAATATAATTTATCTATCAATCTAATCTATCTATTAATCTAATCTATCTATCAATCTAATCTATCTTTCAATCTAATCTATCTAACAATCTAATCTATCAATCTAATCAAACACTGCCTCCGCTTTCCTTCTTTACTGAATGAAAGCATAAACGCGAAAGTAGGATTTCTTTTTTGCAGACAGAGGATCGAGGCTCCACAACTTGTGCTGAAATATCCAAATACTTTGGGTATACTTGGAGGATATTCCGGGGGTTCAACGCCCCCGCGGCCCAGTCCATGATACTTCCTCGCGGTGGATCAGGTCCTGATGAACCAGGCTGTTACTGCCAGCCGCACGCAAACCGACCTACGAACCACAGCCCGGCTGCTCAGGTGCGCTTTACCTAAATACATGCTCGTCCCCTATTGGTCGTCCCCTGGGCCGTGTTCGAAATCGATCCCCCTCTATTTGGGTAAGTGTTTGAACCTCTACTTCCCACCCCCCTATTCGAACACGAATATTCTCCGATCCTGTCCTACTGGTTGTACTGCAACCGGCTAGGTTGCTAGATTCCCTTTCCCCTTTACCACCTCCCCTACCAGTTGAACTGTACCTGCGGGCGTGTTCCGAATTCATTTATTCCGATGGAGTCATTAGCGGCAAGTAATGTACGGTAAAAGTACCATTAAAGACTAATTTCGATAGTTCTCTGCGACTACCTGCATGTTAGACTTCGGCAACCATTGACTCTCATCCTATGTAAGCTACCATCGTCTTGTTACCACCTGAAGGCATTAACAGAGGCCAGTGTGTCTTAATGTATCTTTGTTTTATATATATATATATATATATATATATATATATATATATATATATATATATATATATATATATATATATATATATATATATATATACATATATATATATATATATATATATATATATATATATATATATATATATATATATATATATATATATATATATATATATATAAAATAAAATATATATATATATATATATATATATAT
Organism: Cherax destructor; assembly: GCA_009830355.1. Taxonomy (NCBI): domain Eukaryota; kingdom Metazoa; phylum Arthropoda; class Malacostraca; order Decapoda; family Parastacidae; genus Cherax; species Cherax destructor. The sequence goes on along the minus strand of WNWK01001827.1, from coordinate 53,257 downwards.
ATATAAATATATATATATATATATATATATATATATATATATATATATATATATATATATATATATATATATATATATATATATATATACAGGGTGGGCCAAAAGTAGGCTTACACTTAGTACGTGAACAAATATTGAAACAACTGTAAGCCTACTTTTGTCCCATCCTATACATATATATTTGTAACAAGATCACAGTAAACAGGTGATATCACTCTATGGAAAACAACCACTGTGAAAAAAATAGTGAACTTCCGAGCGCTTTTGTGATTTCTCAGTTGAGAAATCACAAAAGCGCTCGGAAGTTCACTATTTTTCACAGTGTTGAGTCTAATTATAAATGCGTTCAATATTAACAACCGGCTTAGTCTCCAATTTCAGCCATCAGACTTCACTTTGAGACTCAAGACCATTGACTATGTGCTGATTTAAAAAATCGTAGCGAAGAGAGAAAATGGGTTGCGTTTAAAAATTCTGTAGAGTGTATATTAGACATTTCAAGCCAGAGCTTAATGACAATGCCTGTGCAGCTGGGCTGTTTTCTTTCAAATATTTGCGTCTTCAGTACTGTGGTATTGTTTGCTAGGTAACCTGGATCGGTATAGTACAACAAGCAGACAGTACCTACTTGCCTACCTACATACCAAGGGGCTTTCTGCATGCACACCTCAATGTCTCCCACCTCTGAAATAATCTTTGATCTTGAATTTGCGATAGTATATTCTCCCTGGTTTGTGTTAGTCTCTATTCTGTTCAACTGGATTAGTTTCTATTACTTTTATCAAGTCTGTCTTGATAGTAAATATATTTACGTAATTCCTTAGAGAATTTGACGATAGCGAATGTGTATTAAAACGTTAATTTTTAATAAATTATGTAATTAGAGAAACACTGTCTTTTCTGTTACCTCATTTATAATTGTATGTATGTTTGTTTCTCTCTCTCTCTCTCTCTCTCTCTCTCTCTCTCTCTCTCTCTCTCTCTCTCTCTCTCTCTCTCTCTCTCTCTCTCTCTCTCTCTCGCTCTATCTCTCTCTCTCTCTCGCTCTATCGCTGAGGGATATTCAGTTAACAAACTCAGAAAAAACCTGCAATAAATGTTTTTCTCTCTATTGCAACATCAAAATTAAACATGCAACTCTTCCTCTCCTTTTCAACATTTTCACCAGTTCGTGCAACAATGACTAGAATTCCCTAACAGCCCGAGGAGAATACCGATCTACACACACCATGAAAGATCTTCCCCTACCCCCCCAATCCCTTCCCTTCCTCTCCATAAATCGTCCGGTTCACAACTCAGAAAATCTATTGTGGAATCGAAGCCCATATCTTACAAAGCACTTTCTCAAATTGCATTTGCTTGATACAATGATAATTTAAAAAAACAGCTTAAATCGTGTGCGAGATGTGTTTATAGACTCTTTCATATTATTATTATTATTTGAATTATTATTATTATTAATAGTAGTGGTAGTAGTAGTTGTAGTAGTAGTAGACGTAGTAGTAGTAGTAGTTGTAGTGGTGATAGTAATAGTAGAAGCAGTAGTAGTAGTAGCAGTTGTAGAAGTAGCAGTAGTAGTTGTAGTAGTAGTAGTAATAATAGTAATAGCATTAGTAGCAGTAGTAGTAACAGCAGTGGTAGCAGTAGCAGAAGTAGCAGCAGTAGTAGTATATTCCTGTGAACCGCTAATTCCGTAAGAGCCACAGAAATAAACCGAGGAAGAAGAGAGCGGCTCTAATTCCTCGGTGGAAAAGCCCTGTACGAGCATCAAAGGCGCCACCTCCCTTCAAGGGACCCTATTTCAGCGAGCTCTCGCCTTCTCATTAGCTTCCCTATAGCAATTAACGAGCCAGTTTAATGTCTATTTGCTATGGTGATCACCTACTATGTAATTGTGCAGAACAAATATGTTTCTGCCTGGCTATATTATTTGCGCTGTGTATCCCGTGGGCGTTGCCCCTCTTGCGTTAATGGTGTTTTTTCGTTTGCAATAAATGCTCATTTATATTCCTGCCGTGTGTTTGTGTGTGTATGTGTGTGTGTGTGTGTGTGTGTGTGTATGTGTGTGTGTGTGTATGTGTGAGTGTGTATGTATCTTTATATGTGAGTACATGTGGGTGCGTGACTGAATGTTTGTGTATGTATGCGAGTGTTTGTGTGTGCCTATTTAAGAGTTACTGGAAGTTTGTATGTGAATTTGTTTATGTAAATGTTGTACATGTGTATGTTTTGTTTTTGTGTGTGCACACGATACTGAATTTATGTATACATTTGTGTATGTGCCTGTGTATGTGTGTGCTTATTTTTATTTGCGACTGAATTTCTGTAAGCATTACTGTACGTATTTCTCATAGCTGCTTTTTTTTGTGACCGAATCCTTGAAGTTACGTGCGGGCCAGCCAGACGGCTCTCACAAAACCCACTCTCCTTACAGGACTTTAGGTGGCAAGTTAATAGCACCAAATGAAGGTTTATCCAATCTCATTTTTTTGGGGGGTATCCCTAATATTATCCAATTATTTTAAGCAACCAACGATTCCTATTGCAAATCTCTCCCGGCGGTTTTTATTAGCCATTTATATTCGCAATTTCGCCATAAGTCAAGAACACAGGTGAGATGGGACATTGGGAGTGTGCTTGAATGTATCTCGTGAGTTTAAGAGGATAATTTTGGAACATTTGATTAGGTAATGAAAGCGACTACTCACTTCATTAATTTTGATAAAAACTTATGTGTGCAGTTTTGCTACTGAAGATTCTATAAGGGATCTGTGGCAAGTAATATTTATTCACTTAATTGCAAGAAAGCAATGTGAAGAAGATAGTACTCTTAATTCCTGGGTGGAAGTCGAAAATATTCCGACTCCCTTGATATTTTGTTTGAGTAAAAAATAATAGGGTAGAAAATAGGGATAATGTACATTTCCTAGCTTCGTCAAGGGGCTACAGTGGGAGAGGATGTAGACACGATGTATATACTTTCATATCTCTTTAGAGAACTACAGAATTTGAGGAAGTTCAAATGTACACATTTTCAAGGAGCTACGAAAGGTAAGTATGTACAAAAGTTGTACATTTCTTTACCTTTGAAGGAGCAACGAAAGGTAAAGTTGTACCGCCTTAATATAAATGTCTCAGCGTCTACAAGGAACTACGAAATGCTAGAAGAAGACGTTGTACATTGCCTTGCCTACACAAGGAGCGACAAGAGCTGAGGATGCCAAGAGCTGCAACGGGGATTTTGATAATTGACGATTTTATACAAACCAATTTTTTCTCACCTTTTCTAAGCTCTAATTACTAATACTGAAAACATTTTAAATTTTTTCATTCTGAAGAGCTCTGTAGTGAGAAAATTAACTTCCTGTGCCTCTTTGGTGCTCTATGGTGGCTCAGGCAAAGACGAAAAGTCCTCTAACACTTTTCACATCTTTTAGGCAGAATTTTTTACTGTGATAGGTAGTGAAATCACCAGTCGCAAGCCTTCTACCGATCCTTCCGACAGAGAGGGATATTCTCAAACCTGTGGAAGAGCAAAGAAATGGTGGGGCCATCCTCACCGTCATTCCCTCTTTATTCTATTCCTTCTTCCATTGTTATTTTCCTTCTTACTTTTTCTGCCACTATTTTCTTCTTCTCTCTCTCTGACCTCCTGCCTTCATGAGACGGCGGATCATCAACCACTCAAGCCAAACCGCTCCTATTCATTTCTACTAGCAGTGAGCTTGACCACAGCAGACCAACTTATCTCTCTGATTAGGGATTCTCTCTCTCTCTCTCTCTCTCTCTCTCTCTCTCTCTCTCTCTCTCTCTCTCTCTCTCTCTCTCTCTCTCTCTCTCTCTCTCTTCTTACCCCATTACACACACACATATATATCAACATCTCCATTCCCATCCTCCGTAATCCACAGAGCAGTCTCTTCTCAAAGCCCCTCTTCCGTTACGGAATCTTACTTGTCAAAGGTTGTTCTCTCTCTCTCTTTCTATCTTTCTCTCTCTCTCTCTCTCTCTCTCTCTCTCTCTCTCTCTCTCTCTCTCTCTCAGTTTCTTCTAAGGTTTATTATCTAAATGTTCAACTTTTCTGTAAACCATTAACCATCATTAGCCCAACACGTATATGTTGGGCTAAAATACTAAGGTTATTTAAAACACAATTCAAAGACATTAAAAAATAACATACCGAGACAATGTTTCCTAACAGGAGGACAAGCAAGAATTGACTTGACACAATACTGGACCATTGGAGATTATCATAACAGGGAAAACCCACAGAAGGAAGGGAATCACAACTCTTTCAAATTTAACAATTCGGCTATTGATATCTTTTCATTACGTTCAGGTTTTTTTCTCTCAAATATGACGATTCTCTAAATGAATAAAAGAACATCTGAGCACACAGGGAGCCATAAGAGGATCTTTAAATCTGAAATAACTATCAGAAGTATGGACGTTAACTAAAAAAAATAATATATATTTACTTTGAGGGTAAATATTAGGTAGTAATACGGTACATTGCTTCCTAATATTATAATTAAGCTATCTATTATAAAAGGAAGTTTAATACAGAGAACTTCCTTACGAATTGTAGCTAAAATTATTTTGGCTGAAAACTTATTTTCCTAGAATGATTTCAATGTTTTCTTAAATAATAGAAGTGAATAGCAATTAATTAAGACAAAATTCTGCAGAATAAGTGGAATATAGTGAACAGCAGCTCGTGAATAAAGTTGTATTAATGGCATTTTTCTGAAACTGAGTTAGTACAAAGGAAATAAAGTGTAGAGGTAATGGTATAACGTATTCATGAAGGTACCAATGGCATGTTCAGAATCGATAACATGTTCAGAATCAATAACATGTTTAGTAGCATAAATAACATATTTACTATTAATAACATGTTAAGCATTAATAACATGTTAAGCATCAATATCAAGAATTTTTTCTTTTTTACTGCGAATACTATTTTTTTTGTGCCTCGAATCTATGTAAGAAATAATCTTATAAAGTAAGAGCTTATTATTTTCTTATCTCCATTTGATAATAACCCAACAGTTTTTTAAGAGATATGCGGATGCTACATTAATATTTTTTTGAGAACCCAGGGTAATATAGAGCAATCTGGCTTGATGCAAGGAAGGGAAGGGTAGCTCCAATTCCTTGGATTAGGAGTCCATTCACCAGCGTCATGGAATCCTCCTAGAAGCGCAGAAACTGGCGAAACTTCTCCCCCATAGATCACCAACTATAAACATAAACTTTTCTCTAATGGACCAACTTGCATGTCTTCTCTGTCCTGGACTGACAATACCATTAGAGATGTACCCAACTATACTTCATTATATTTATGGGGAAACGTCTGGGAATAGGAAGGAATCAGGCTCGATTCAAGGACATGGAGAACTGGTTCTAATCCTAGGATCATGAGCCCCCTCACTGATATCAAGGAATCTCACTTGAGGGATCCAACTCTGCTGTACTATGTTCAATGGTAATTCAAGTTACCACAATTTAAGACCTCTCAATTTTGTCCTTCAAGTATTATCCTGAAATTTGAGGCATACATTAAAATAATTTTATTAATTATATTATTATTAGTAGTATAGTAGTAGTAGCAGCAGCAGCAGCAGAAGTAGTATTAGTCGTAGAAGTAGCAGTAGCAGTAGAAATAGTAGTGATAGTAGTAGTAATAGTAGTAGTAAAAGTAGTAGTAGTAGTAGTAGTAGTAATATTAGTATTAATATTAATGATTTCAAGGGGAAGAACTAAACCCGTCGGGGTCACACTGCACATGGGGAATGGAAGGTAATCCGCTTTCAACCAGGCAAAATAAGGATAGCTTCACTTCCTTGGTTAAAGGTCCCTTTACAAACATCAAGGCACCACCCTTAATGGCCCTTCAAGAAAAGTTGCCCATTGATCCATGTAAATTTTGACCTTTCTTAAATTAAATTTTCGCCACAGCCAGAGTTCAGAACTGTGTTGTTCTCACTTCTCTTGTCATTTTTTTTTTGCTGCACAGATGAAAAAAAAAAATCCTGGCTGCTAGCGTACGTTTTTTTTTTTATCACGATGAGTGGAAGCACGAATAAAATACAAGTGCTTAAGTTTTTTCACCTTATATACAATAATTTCGACACAGTGTGTATGGATGTATCTGTAGATACGTGGTTCAGAGAACTGAGAAATTGATAAATTAGACACATGTGCAACACTTTGGTATCATTATTGCACATGTGTCTGATGGATGTATCTTAAAAGGGGCTTCATTAAGGCTGCCGACGCGTAATCAAGTAAATTCACTTGGATACACAGTCTTTTACATTTTATTGTATTTAAATTTTACGTTGGATGTAAAGAGTAGCATTTGCATGGAACTCTAAAACACTTATACCAGTCACAAACACACACACACGAGGCGGGGCCAGGAGCTATGACTCGACCCCTGCAACCACAAATAGGTGAGCTCACAGGAATGATAACAGATGCCATCTTTCCAACGGGATATCAGATCCTGAGGAAAGACAGAGGGAACAGAGGGGTGGAGGAGTGGCACTGCTCATCAAAAACCAATGGGATTTTGACAAGCTGGAGAGAGGAGACAGAGGAGAAGCATGAGACTACATAATAGGAACACTCCAGTCTGGAGGTCCCAAGGTGGTAATTGCAGTGATGTATAACCCACCACAGAACAGCAGGAGGCCAAGGCAAGAGTATGACGAGAGTAATAGAGCAATGGTTGACACACTGGCTGAAGTGGCCAGAAGAGCTCATGCGAGCAGGGCAAAGTTGCTGATTATGGATGACTTCAACCACAAGAAAATCGACTGGGAAAACCTGGAGCCACATGGGGGCCCAGAAACGTGGAGGGCTAAGATGATGGAGGTGGCACTGGAAAACCTCATGTACCAACACGTAAAGGACACTACCAGAGAGAGAGAAGAGAATGAATCAGAAAGACTGGACCTAGTAGTCACCTTGGGTAGTGCAGATATTGAAGACATCACATGTGAAAGACCCCTCGAGGCCAGTGACAACGTGGTTCTGAGCTTCGAATACGTAGTAGAGATACAAGTGGAGCGGGAATCAGGAAGGGCAGGTCGAATGGAGCCAAAAACAAGAGAGGGGACTACGCAGGCATGAAGAATTTTCTGCACGGGGTTCAGTGCGACAGAGAACTGGCTGGGAAGTCAGTAAACGAGATGATAGAATATGTGACAACAATATGCAAGGAAGCTGAGGAGAGGTTTGTACTCAAGGGTAACAAATAACGAGAAGGCCAGGGTCACACTGCAGGTTCACCCAAATGTGCAGAGAGGCCAAAACCAAGTGTGCTAGAGAATGGAAGAAGTATAGAAGGAAAAGGACACAGGAGAATAAGGAGAGAAGTCGTAGAGCCAGAAATGAATATGCACAAGTAAGAAGGGAGGTCCAATGGCAATACGAAAATGACATAGCAGTGAAAGCTAAATCTGACTCGAAGCTGTTGTACAGTCACATCAGGAGGAAAGCGAAAGTCAAGGACCAGGTGATCAGGCTGAAGAAGGAAGGAGGGAAGATCACAAGAAACGACCGCGAAGTATGTGAGGAGCTCAACATGAGATTCAAAGAAGTGTTCACAGATGAGACAGAAGGGACTCCAGAAAGACGGAGAGGTGGGGTACACCATCAACTGTTGGACACAATACATACAACCGAGGAAGAAGTGAAGAGGCTGCTAAGCGAGCTAGATACCTCAAAGGCGATGGGGCCGGATAACATCGCTCCATGGGTAATAAGAGAGGGAGCAGAGGTGCTATATGTACCACTAACAACAATCTTCAACACATCTATCGAAACAGGGCGACTACCTGAGGAATGGAAGACAGCAAATGTAGTCCCAATTTTTAAAAAAATGAGACAGACACGAAGCATTAAACTACAGACCAGTGTCACTGATATGTATAATATGCAAAGTCATTGAGAAGATTATCAAAGGAAGAGTGGTGGAGCACCTAGAAAGGAATGAGCTTATAAATGACAGCCAGCACGGTTTCAGGGACGGGAAATCCTGTGTCACAAACCTACTGGAATTCGATGACAGGGTGACAGCAGTAAGACAAGAAAGAGAGAGGTGGGTAGATTGCATTTTCTTGAACTGTAAGAAGGCGTTTGACACAGTTCCACACAAGAGATTAGTGCAAAAGCTGGAGGACCAGGCAGGGATAACAGGGAAGGCACTGCAATGGATCAGGGAATACCTGTCAGGAAGACAACAGCGGGTCATGGCACGTGGCGAGGTGTCAGAGTGGGCACCTGTGACGAGTGGGGTTCAACAGGGGTCAGTCTTAGGACCAGTACTGTTTCTGGTATTTGTGAACGATATGACGGCAGGAATAGACTCCGAAGTGTCCCCGTTTACAGATGATGGGAAGTTGACGGAGTATAGTCTAGGGGGCCAGAGACTACAAACCTCACTCAAGGTAAAGGACCTTGGGGTGAGTATAACACCGGGCACATCTGAGGAGCACATCAACCAAATAACTGCTGCAGCTTACGGGCGCCTTGCAAACCTAAGAACAGCATTCCGATACCTTAATAAGGATTCGTTCAGGACCCTGTACACTGTGTACGTTAGGCCCATATTGGAGTATGAAGCACCAGTTTGGAACTCACACCTTGCCAAGCACGTAAGAAAACTATAGAAAGTGCAAAGGTTTGCAACTAGACTGGTCCCGGAGCTAAGGAGTATGTACTACGAGGAGAGGTTAAGGGAAATAGCCCTGACGACACTGGAGGACAGGAGAGATAGGGAGGATATGATAACGACATACAAAATACTGAGAGGAATCGACAAGGTGAACAGAGACAAGATGTTCCCCTCCTTCCCTTTATATACAATCATGTATTCGCCACTCATTTCAGTACACCCCACATACACCATACACTCTCTGTACATCCCACATACACCATACACTCTCAGTACATCCCACATACACCATACACTCTCTGTGCATCCCACATACACCATACACTTAAAGTACACCCCACATACACCATACACTCTCACAAAGCCCCATATAATCCCAACTCGTATTAATGCACCCCACAAACACCCATACACTTTCATACAAACCTATATGGCCCCCACACCGCCGTCTTCTGCCTGCCAAACCTCACTCCTTCCCTGACACAAAATCCCTTATGTATTGCTATGGAGAAAAGTTCACTCGTAAATACAAATGATTTTTTTTTCTACCTCTCCAAAGCAGTGAGCGAGTTTCTGGTGAGGGTGACAATTATACTGCCTCCTCCTGGTGTGATGAAGGCGCTCGTAGACTAAGACGTTATATCGGGAACTTTCCTTCCCAGGTGCTCTGAAGGACCCCCTAATTCATGGGGATTGTGGGTATGCTTTATATGTCCTAACTGGATGGATTTTGTTCTCTCTTACTCTCTTTCTCCAAAATACTTAAACAGGAAATAAAAATTAAGTGAAAATGAATTGCTTTAAGCAACAAAGGCAATGATTTGCAACAATATTAGAGTAATATAAAAAGAGAACATCTCACATGACTCATGCATTCTGACGGTGACTCACAATCTTGAAAGACAATTGAAAGTTTAAGGGTAAACAACGACATAGAGAAAAACATCACCACCGCCAGAGATACAGAATTCCGAACTTTGAAAGTTTATGTTCCTTTCAAAGCGAAAGGAAAAAACTAGAATTTAGTTATGAACCTCATAAGCAATCAGATATAAACATCAGGGAAGATACACACGTAATAACCACTCAGATAAACACGTGTGCGTGTGTGTGTGTGTGTGTGTGTGTGTGTGTGTGTGTGTGTGTGTGTGTGTGTGTGTGTGTGTGTGGTGCGTGTCCATATAACTGTGTGCGTCTTATTTTAGTGAAAACCAAAAGAAAAAGAAATGTTCATCACTAAAAATACTAACATAAAAACGCCCCCAGTTACACACGAGTAATATCTTCCCCGTTAATAGCAAATAACAGGAAACTTGTTCAACACCCAGGGAAAGAAGAGGCGTAACAACTGATGCAATTGCAAGCGTGTAATATGTGCCCCCTTGCAATGGCAAATGTCAGAAAAGTTGTTAAGCGCCGTAAGGGACAATGTCTGAGATTATTTCCAATCTATGTCCCAGCAATGAACAATAACATTCAGATTTACACATCAAGAATGGACGTAGAGAGGGGTAGGAGAAGGAGGAGGGTAAAGGGGAGGAAAAGGAGGAGGGGAATAGGGAAGCAAAGAATCATGCAATGTGCCTAATGATCCGGGTTGCAGTGAATGCAGTAATCTCTGCGTGTTCTGGCAGTGAATGCAACAATATCTGCGTGTTCTGGCAACGAACGCTGCAATCTCTGCATGTTCCTACAGAAATCTTCGCATTAAGGGAACGACAGGAGGGAAGTGAGGGAAAATGATGAAGAATGGGTAGGATGGAGAGAAGTATCCAGGAAATGGGGACGGAGGGAGGGAGAGGCGAAGGGTAGGATATAGGGAAGGATACAAGGGAAAGAAGGAGGAAAGAGGACGGTCACTAAGAAGTCAGTGCGTGAGTTAATACAACAAAGACAGTGTTTATTTCTGTGGTACTGTCATGGGTTGCTGCAGTAACCATCAATGTTGCGTCAAAAAATATACAATATACTGACCGATTCCCTTGCAATCTATCCTCCTCCTTAGGATAGATTGCAAAGGAATCTGACTACCAAGTTTTGTAGTATTTCACATATATTTATGAGTGTATATATATATATATATATTAGACACTCGTAAATATAAGTGAAAAACTACAAAAATTGGTAGGCAGAGAATAACAAACAGATTGAATAATGTAATTTGAGAACACATTAACTCTTCTCTCTAATCTACAAATATATTAATAAAAGGGGGAATTACGCTTAAAATATAAAAAGGGAGGAGAAATGTAATATATGAAACGGCAGATAATAAGCGAGAGATATGTTATTAGAAATAGAATAACAGTGTACATAATAGATACGACATAATAAATAAGGAAATTATCTTCAAAATATAATGCAGATTAGCAAGGGAATAAAGAATAGAAGGGAGGGTAAGGTGGAGGAGGGAGAGTGATGTAACGCAAAAGGGAACAGCAGGGAGGAAGGGAGAGAGAGAGAGAGAGACAAGGGAGAGAGAGAGAGGAATAAAAGGGAGAGAAAGGTAGAAGGAGAGGGAAGGAGGGAGAGAGAAAAAGGAAGAGGAGGACAAGCAGGAGGAAAGGTTACCGGGTGGGAAAGGAGCAAGAGAAAGAGAGAAAGAGAAAGAGAGAGAGAGAGAGAGAGAGAGAGAGAGAGAAGAGAGAGAGAGAGAGAGAGAGAGAGAGAGAGAGAGAGAGAGAGAGAATAAACTAAGCAAAACGACTCTAAAATGACTAGTAATTCGCCAGAGAGGAAAAGAGATATTACAGAGGGGTGGAAGACAAAAAAAACTAGAAAGCGATAACTAAAATCACAGTGTCGGAGCAGTGGGGGTGTGGGAGAGAACGTGAGAGTGTGGGAGAGAACGTGGGAGTGTGGGATAGAACTTGAGGGTGTGGGACGTGGGGGTGTGGGAGAGAACGTGGGGGTGTGGGAAAGAATTGGATTAGGAAAAAAGAAGAGTATCAGGGTCTGGAAAGTAAAACGAATGGGGAGGTAGAGAGTGTGGATGAGAGTGAGAGAGAGAGAGAACATTAAATTATATTTAAGGGCTATTAATAATAATAATAATAATAATAATAATAATAATAATAATAATAATAATAAGAAGAAGAAGAAGAAGAAGAAGAAGAAGAAGAAGAAGAAGAAGAAGAAGAAGAAGAAGAAGAAGAAGAAGAAGAAGAAGAAGAAGAAGAAGAAGAAGAACAACAACAACAACAACAACAACAACAACAACAACAACAACAACAACAACAACAACAACAACAACAACAGTAATAATAATAATAATAATAATTCATTTTACTTTTATCTTTACTATCCTTAATCTACCACCTCCTCTCCTCCCTTGTTCACTTTCCTTCTTTCTTACTCCTTGCTCAGCCCTTCCTTTCCCCTCTCACTCCCTTTCTCTCCTCTACTCCCCTCTACACCCCCGCCTCAAGGTAATTATAGCCCCATTTTGCTCCCAAGGTCAATGGGTGACGCGAGAGTCGATTACCCCATTTGATGCGGATGGTAACATCACCCTTAAGTGAGGCATCATGAGTGCTGCTACCATAGGAGTGGCAGTGAGGGAAGAGGAAGAGGAGAAGGAGGGGGGAACAAGAAGACGGGAAGGAGGGGAAACAAGAGGAAGATGGGAAGGAGAAGGAAACAAGAGGAAGAGGGAAAGGAGAAGGAAACAAGAGGAAGAGGGGAATTAGGGGAAAACAAGAGGAAGAAGGAGGGGAAACAAGAGGAAAAGGGAAAGGAGAGGGAAACAAGAGGAAGAGGAGAAGGAGGGGGAAACAAGAAGACGGGAAGGAGGGGAAACAAGAGGAAGATGGGAAGGAGAAGGAAACAAGAGGAAGAGGGGAAGGAGGTGTGGAGCATGAGGAAGAAGAGAGAAGGAACGTAAGAGGAATTAAGAGTTAGTAGGATTAGGGAAGAACGGGAGGACTTGCTAATGTGAGGAAGATCAAAAAGATAAAGAAATACATGGGAATAACACGTAAAGGAAGAACATCCGGGTGAGGACACGATAGTAAACACGAAGGCTCTCTCCCCACCCTCCCGTCTCTCCAGCCACACTACCAGCATCAAAGAGATTGTGAAGACTTTCACCAAGATGCACTGAAAAACACGCTTGGGTACCTAAGTAGAGTTCAGAATAAATATTAACACGCTTGGGTACCTAAGTAGAGTTCAGAATAAATATTACAACTATTCCTGCTTCTGCTGCTGCTTCTACTTATCCTGCTTCAGTTTCTGCTGCTGCTGTTGTTGTTGTTGCTTCTAATACTATTACTATTTTTTTAATTATATTATTTTTTTAGTATCCTCACTATCACAATTATCATATTTTTAACGTTTCTCATTTATCATGTTTACTGCTATTTTTTTTTTTTAATATTTCTGGAGTAACCATATTCCTATCACTGGTAATTATTTTTTTAATAAATGTCATCATTGCACTAACAATGATAATAATAATAATAATAATAATAATAATAATAATAATAATAATAATAATAATAATAATAATAATAATAATAATAATAATATTTAATTCTACAAGTACATGATACAACTTATACAGACCATAGCTGACATCAGTGACATACTATAAAGAAAGCCCCTGGTTATGCAGAGCATTACGGGCAGCTTAGGTTAATTTTGTGTCCAGGATGCGACCCACACCAGTCGGCTAACACCCCCAGGTACCTACTTGATGCTATGTGAACAGGGACAGAAGGTGTCCTAAGGAAACACGCCCTGTGTTTCCACGCTTACCGGGGTTCGAACCACGGACAAATACAATATAATCTGCCCCAGTGACGGGGACTCTGTTTTCATGTAGACTTTCATGCAGTATTTAATTGATCCTGAAGGATATCTAAAGGATGCTTTCAAGAATCAGCCTGGTTTATCTGTGTTCCACCAAACTGTTGGGGCTAGCTTCTGCAGCCTCACAGAGCCATCATAACCAGGCAAAAAAAAAAATTGCTCTCACCAACGCTCCTCATTACCAGATTAATAACATCACATATAAATACCGTTTAAATCCAACAGGCTTAATCTATTCTGATATAAAGTTTTCACCTGTCTGGCAACATTTCCAGCCTCGTGGTAACGTTTTCTGCCCACCTGGTAACGTTTCCTGCCTCCCAGTAATGGTTTCAGGCAACGTTTATCCGTCCCCTCGCTCCCATGATGCACTCGGCAATGGATGCCAGGCAATAACGGGAAGTTAGAGCCGACTAGCACACATATGGTAACGATTAGTTAAGAGGGTGAACGAGGTCAGTTTAGAGTAGAAATGGAGAAAATTGAAGTACTGAAAAAGTGATTTTGATGCGAACATCAAATAAAGAACAGATTTTATTACCGTCATGTGTTTTATTGTTTTTAATTTGGTTATATATTTATAAAAGTTATTTACGTTAGTTTGCAAAAAAAGAAAAAAATCCATTGATAATAAGTAATTCATTATAAAATTATATATATACGTTATCAATAATTCTTAGGTTCCTGTTTGTTTAAGCTAAAATTTTGTAATTTCTTTGTACCGGCTGCATTCTACGAGGGTTTGGAAACGCTTTAAGCAGTGGCTTGAATTTCACAAGTATTCGAGATCTCAATTATAAATTTTCTCAAACTTCAATTTCCCAGAGTCTTAGCAGCAATAAGTGCGTGCGTGCGTGCGTGCGTGTGTGTGTGTGTGTGTGTGTGTGTGTGTGTGTGTGTGTGTGTGTGTGTGTGTAATATTAGTGCTTCTAGCTACTCGGGTCTTGCTACTCCAACTATTTTCCATCCTTCAATTTCACTTTTATATTAACCTGAAACTGAAAAGTGGAAGAGTTCTAACGTCCTGTTGACTCCTTTTTTTTTTCTTGTTAAGCTTTCATCTTCGCCTACACGTCGCTGCTCCTTTCACTTCAAACAATCTGTTCTTGTCAGCCCCTTCGAGTCTTCTCAGTAGAAGAGGTCACAATTCACAGACAGGAATAATGCATATATAACCACCTTGGAAAGTTCAAAGGACGTTTCGGTCCTTCTTGGGTACTTGTCATATTAAAAACATTGTGATATGACTATGGTCCAGGACCGACCGAAATGTTTCCTAGGGTTTCCTCTCCAAAGTACCCGGGTTATTTGTAAGTTATTCTGAGTATCTTGTATTCCCTAATCCTGTCTCTCTTAGTCTTTGTTTTAGAGTTGTGAGATTCAGTTCTTTTTGTCTCTCTTTATAGAGCAAATTCCCCTCAGTTACTGGGGCTAATCTGGTTTCAAATATTTTTTGCGTTTGAATGAGATTCCCAGCGTGCTGGATGGGATGGAGGCTCCACAGTGGTGCTGCGTATTCTGAGACGAGACTGACATGTACATAAAGCCGCCCCTAACTAGCATCAATATCACATCAATAACCACTACCGCCACCGCCATCACGTCCACCACGACTACCACCACCACCACCACCACGACTACCACCACCACCACTACCACCACCACCACCACCTCCACTGCCCGCAATCAATTCATGGTCTAATTATAGGCTAATAATTATCCCTGGGGGAATTGTTGCCTGCAGTTTTACCAGTATTAATTCTTGGTAGCTGGAGACTGGCCTTCAGAACCGGTCTTGTGGATTTGTATATCCCGGTGGTGTGCGCTTGTGTCAGTTTCCAAGATTTGTGTTCTGAGCTCAGCCACAGATTTCACAACTTTGATGGCGACTCAAACGAGAATAAAAAGTAAAAGATGAAACTGGAAAAAAAAAAAACAGTGAGTCCTACAAGCTCGGTGCAGCAGCAGCAGCAGCAGCAGCAGCAGCAGCAGCAGCAGCAGCAGCAGCAGCAGTATCAAAACAGCAAAGCACGGCAAAGCTAGAGCAGGCATCACAGCATCTAGAAGCAAAGCGAGCAGAACAGCAGTAGTAGCAACATGAACACCAGCAGTAGTAAGAGCATTAACAGCAGCAGCAGCAACAACAACAAGAGCAGCAACACCAGCGTAGCTACTTACAGAAATTAAATTACATTCCAAGATAAAAATTAACGACGACAAGATAAACAAGTGATTCCTCTTGCCCTCCCACTCCCCTCCCACTAACCTCTCACTCCCCTCCCACTCACCTCCCACTTCCCTCCCATTTCCCTTCCACTCACCTCACACTTCCCTCCCATTCCCCTCCCATTCCCCTCCCACTCCCATTATATTCCCCTCCCATTCTCCCTCCCACTCCTCTCCCACTCCTCTCCCACTCCTCTCCCACTCCCCTCCCATTCCCCTCCCACTCCCCTCCCATTCCCCCTCCCATTCACCTCCCGCTCCTCTCCCACTCCCCTCCCACTGCCCGCTCCTCACGTTTAAGCATTTCAAAAAAATTGTCTGCATTCACTCCGATCCAGCAGGTTCATACACGCCTGCTAGATGCTCAAGGCAGTAGCAGTTTAAAACTTCTTCTCACCCTCCAACCCTTCCTGGGATAAACACAACCTCTCCTCCCTTCCATCCCGGATTTCTACACGCTCTTGGTCATCCTATTCTGCTTCATCCTCTCTAAATTCTCAAAGTTCATTAAGAACACTTCCTCCTTCATCATCTTAATTGGTATCCTTCTTAATCACACACCGTCTGTTTTAATGTCTGCGCTCCAAATTCTCTGCATGATATTCACACCACACATTGCTGCCAAATATGGCATCTCCACTGCTTTTAGTTATCTCCTTGATGAAACGTTGAAAGCCCATGCCTCACACTCATATAAAAATGTTGCTATCACTTTTCTCTGGTCCATTTCCTTCTTTTTCCTTTCATAGATAAACTTTTTTTCTTTTCACAAATGCCTCAACACTCCACCTACCTTTTCCCCTCGTCTATTCTACAAGTCACTTCGTCTTTTATAGACTCATTTGTCAACACCTCCACTTCTAAATATGTAAATACATTCGCTTCCTCCATATTCCATATTTTCAATATGATTTCTAATGTTTCATTGCCTCTGTATTGGTACTCTAAACCCATTGTTCTTTCCTGTTTACTTTAAATTCCCTCCATTTACACACCCTTTCAAATTCCTACGCCAACCCTCACAACTTCTCTTCGGAAATTCACAAAAGAACTGTGTTATCGGCAAAGCGCAACCGTTACAACATTAAATTAATATCAGATTCGTTTTCTATCACTCCCGCACCTTTTCCCAACACCCTAGCATTCATCTCGTTTACAACGCCATCTATTAATATATTTAGCAACTATGGTGACACCACACGTTTCTGACTATGGCCTAATTTGGCTGGAAAATAATCCTTTTCTCTTTTTCGTACCCTAACCTGAGCCTCACTCACCGCATCATCATCATAATAATAATAATAATAATAATAATAATAATAATAATAATAATAATAATAATAATAATAATAATAATAATAATAATAATAATAATAATCTGTAATAATAATATATTATATATTATAGTTATTTTAATATTTTTTCTTGTATTGTTAAACAAATAAGAGGTGTTAAATCTCTTATTCTGTGTTGAACTATTCTTTAAACAAAAGCACTGCTATTATTATAGCAGTGCTTTTGTTCCCTAACCTACTATTCTTTCCTAACCTTTTACCTCACATTCTTTTTCACCTTTTTGCTCCCACCCCTCAAGATATTACCACCACCACCACGCTCTCCACTCTGCTCCTACCTTGAGAGATGCTAATTCCCATGTGATAGTAACTCCAGCTACTCTGGGGAACATAACCCTTGACACTCCCGCAGCTGATGAACTCTTCATGGAATACTTGACTGTTTTGTGACTGCCCTGTTGATCTCCCAGCTCAGGGTGAGAGATTTCAGCTTTTATAAGATCCATACTTCGCGATGGGATATGACACGAACACAGTATTAGCTTTTGTTTCCACAGTGATTTTTTTTTCCACACATAGGCCATCTACCGCCAAGAGTAGGGTGACCTGGAAGAGATGAATCACTTTCACCGTAAGTCATTCAGTGACTGTCTTACAAGAAGCGTGCTGATATCACAGCTCAGATAACCTTCCCAAATGTATCATATCTACCCTTCCTAAAGAGCGCAGGCACTGTACTTCCCACCTCTGTACTTCCCACACCTGTATTTTCCACTCCTGTGCTCTGTACTTCTCACACTCCTCCCAGTTAGCTGGATTTGAGTATGGCTGAATTGTTCCCCTTAATCCCTTCATAAATGTTACCTTAATCACACTCCAACTGCAAGCTTCAACTCCAACAGTAACTATCATATAGAATGGGACAACAGCACACTGCTAATGTTTCCAATTTTGCTAAATAAAGAAAAAATATTTCTCCCCCAGACAATACAAACAATAGCATCTGTGTCCCTGTCAGAATGACATGGTAACTTCTGGGGAAGTGACATTGGCTCACTCCCCTTCCCTCTCATCCTCCAGTTCCCCTCATCTCCCTCTCTTCTTCCCACTCCCTTCCCCACTCTCTCCCACCCCCTCTCTCTCTCTCCACCTCCACAGAACTTCCTAACAAACTATTATGAATACCATAGGCGCGGCAATGGCCACAGTTAACCCGACAATTATGGCTCTGCCTCTCGTTCGTGTAAGTTAAATTTGACAACTTCCACTTAAGCAAACTCTCATTTGGGAGCCTTAGGGACCGGGACCCGGCCATCCTCGAAGCCGTTGGCTGCCTGCAAACCACTCCAAACGGCGCTAACGGGAAAACGGCAGGAGATCCTCATATTTATATATATACTGTTGCCCCCTTCCCTTCCATGTCTCCTCCCACTCTCCCCCTCCTCCCGTTTTGACATTTGCTGGCTGACCTGAAACGCCGTCTTCCGCCTTGTTACCCAGGAAGATCATGTCTCCAGCAGTTTTTATTTTTACTGTTATTGATTGTTTTAGGTCTTTCTCTCTCTCTCTCTCTCTCTCTCTCTCTCTCTCTCTCTCTCTCTCTCTCTCTCTCTCTCTCTCTCTCTCTCTCTCTCTCTCTCTCTCTCTCTCTCTCTCTCTCTCTCGCATATGTGTGTGTGTGTGTAATTGCAATTGATTTATACACTGGAAGAATTGGTTTGGTAGGTAAAGGAATTAGAAAGGGACGAGGAGGGAGGGGAGATGAGGTTATAGGGATATCCATGAGGGAAATGAGGGAAGGAGGAGGTATACTGATGAGGAGGAAGGACATGAGTGAAGAATATAAAGGAAGGAAGAAGATACGAAAGACAGGGTAAAGGAGGGTGGGTGGCGAGGGGAGTGGAAAGTAACGGGAGAGGGCTGTGAGGGGTGAGGGAGTAGAGAGGAGAGGACGAAAGAGGGGAGGTGCAGTTAGAGAGGGAAGAGGGGGAACTTACTGAAGGGTGAGAAAGGAGAGTTGTTATGAAGTATCATGAAACAGTTGTACGTAGTTAAACTTGTTGCCAGACTGCCGCTCCACGAGGAATTAGCGACCAAATGAGCGAAATTGGCAACCACTTGATAAAACAGGAAGGTAAGTTCGTGTTCTGTTTATCTTAGAACAGGGAGAAGTGTGTGTATGTGTGTGTGTGTGTGTGTGTGTGTGTGTGTGTGTGTGTGTGTGTGTGTGTGTGTGTGTGTGTGTGTGTGTGCTAGTACGCGTGTCCGTGTTTGCGTATTTGCGTCATTCTATCCGGGAGCGAAGGAGTGAAAAAAAAATATATATATTTAAACCAGTTGTTTATTCGCTTGACTCAGAACTGCAAGTTGCTTCCAAACAGTCATTACAAATACAGAAAAATGGATCATCAAAGCAGAAAACGCCTCGCGAGCTGAATCACCACACAATTGAGCGGCAGCTATGCAAACATACTCACGCGGGAGTGGTCGCCTCTGGCTCTGAAATGACAAAAAAAAGTAATATTAGTAAAAAATAAAAGTGAACCCTTGCAAAAAAAAAAAAAATAGACGTAGCTACGAGCCTATTGATTTAGTCGTAAAAAATGCAGCATCTGTGGGTTATGTACAACAAACGAGAGAACGAATGAGCTTAAAAGCATTCAGATAATAACGCCAATATTAATTTCGCCGTATTAAAATAATAACAATGACAATACCCTTTTTTTTTATAAATGGTTCTATTGAGGGCATTTATTCTTATGACGTAATGAATGCTGCAACATTTATATAAAAAAAATGTATAATTCATTTTATATTACTGGAAACGTACTAGTCATATGGCAATTCATATGTGCATTCATACATATATGCATTTATTGAAATAAATGCGTACACACACACACACACACACACACACACACACACACACACACAACACACACACACACACACACACACACACTGGTCCAGTAACTGGCACCTTGAATTTAACCCTGCCAAATGTAAAGTCATGAAGATCGGGGAAGGGCAAAGAAGACCGCAGACAGAGTATAGTCTAGGTGGCCAAAGACTGCAAACCTCACTCAAGGAAAAAGATCTTGGGGTGAGTATAATACCGAGCACATCTCCTGAGGCACACATTAATCAGATAACTGCTGCAGCATACGGGCGGCTGGCAAACCTAAGAATAGCATTCCAATACCTCACTAAGGAATCGTTCAAGACTCTGTACACCATATACGTCAGGCCCATACTGGAGTATGAAGCACCAGTTTGGAACCCACACCTGGTCAAGCACGTCAAGAAACTAGAGAAAGTGCAAAGGTTTGCAACAAGACTAGTCCCAGAGCTAAGGGGATTGTCCTACGAAGAAAGGTTAAGGGAAATCGGCCTGACGACACTAGAGGACAGGAGGGTTAGGGGAGACATGATAACGACATATAAAATACTGCGAGGAATAGATAAGGTGGACAGAGACAAGATGTTCCAGAGAGGGGACACAGAAACAAGGGGTCACAATTGAAAGTTGAAGACTCCTGTGAGTCAAAGAGATGTTAGGAAGTATTTCTTCAGTCATAGAGTTGTCAGGAAGTGGAATAGCCTAGAAAGTGACGTAGTGGAGGCAGGAACCATACATAGTTTTAAGACGAGGTTTGATAAAGCTCATGGAGCAGGGAGAGAGGGAGGACCTAGTAGCAATCAGTGAAGACGCGGGGCCAGGAGCTATGACTCGACCCCTGCAACCACAAATAGGTGAGTACACACAAACACACACACACACGCCCCGATGGCCTGGTGGCTAAAGCTCTCGCTTCACGCACGGAGGGCCCGGGTTCAATTCCCGGCGGGGCCGAAACATATCGAAGTGTTTCCTTACACACACACACACACACACACACACACATATATATATATATATATATATATATATATATATATATATATATATATATATATATATACAACAGGCCTAGTGTCTAATCGACATGTGCCTATGACAAAATGGTAACTAACACACACACACACACATCAGTGTTAGTGATAAGTCAATTACATTCTCATGGTCCACAGGGAGCAGAATGTGATCGATACAGTACGAGAGGACTTAGAATTTCTTTTCTCGTTGTGGTCAAATTGCATATTAAGGTATTACCTATTTTTTGTGATGTGGTCGGGTGTAGAAAAAGAGGAGGGAGAGGAGTGAGGGGAGAGAGGAAGGAAACAAAAGAGTGCTCAAATAGGCCAGTGAATGAAATGAAAGAAACCTAGTGAAATAATCTGTCAGTTGGTTGATGCTTTCATGATTTGTGTTGTATAACCACATAGGAAGCACACCAGGTAGTGCTTCCGTAGGTCGAGTCTTACGTTTTGACACCGACTTTAATCTATAATCAATTGATATAGATTGTTCCTTTCCGTTTTGGGTCGTCTCTACTGCTGAAACTGCGTAATGGGTTCCCTGCAACCACCACCATCTCGCCTACCTAACTCAGTTAATTATCACTAAATAAGTATTGACTATCTTACCTGTGACTCATCTGTGTGTTCAACTTCCATCTAAATTCCCTTGTCCCTGACGCACTCAATTAGAACACACTCTCCCTGACCATCTTAACTATACCCATAAGTTTTTTTCTGTGTCATGCATAACTTTATCCCATCATCTCTGATTCTTCTTTCTCCTCAGTCTGTATTCTCTGCTATTCTTATTAATCTCATTACAATCAGTTACTGATACGTTGGACTTCATTCCCTCTGGCAGGTAATTTGCTTATTTAAAGAATGTTAAATTTTCCCTATTGACCTCTAGATGAGACATTTCGCATTTATATCTCTAGGAAGTTGTGTGTCAGAGTCGCCACAGCTGTTCACTCGAGAAAGTAAGGTCACCAATTTGATGCCAAGTGAGCCTGACACCGTCAGTAGTGAAGAAACAACCCTCACTACAACATAGTGGTGATGGTCATAGGGCCATTGGAAAACTGAAGGAAATTAGGTTCAATGCTATGAAAAAGAGGATAGGTCCTCTTCATTACACCAAAAGCCTCTCACCTGCAGTAAGGTATCTGCTATAAAACATTCCCACACACACACATATATATGTATGATATATATATATATATATATATATATATATATATATATATATATTATATATATATATATATATATATATATATATATATATATATATATATATATATATATATATATATATATATATATATATATAGCGATGATTTTCAATATTTCGAATGCAATCTATGCACCTAATATGTGAACTATCTGAAATGAACCCCATAAAATATAGATTCCTGTATGAACACTGAAATACACCCCATACAACATGTGCCCTGTATTTTTCCAACGAGGGGTTTGGACGTGGGGAACATACAATAGAGGCGAAAATACAGTATTAACGGAACACGCTAATACTAGGCCAGTAAAGCACGGTAGAATCACCAGTCGAGAATTGCATAAGCGTCGTAGGTGTAACTTTAGGGGGAAATACTGCAGATTTGTAAACAGCAAGTGCAAGAGTATTCGAGCACTTTGAATGAATTTACAAATGCAACGCGGGGATGTAAGTATGTGTGGCTGTGTGTGTGTGTGTGTGTGTGATTGTGTGTGTACTCACCTATTTGTACTCACCTATTTGTGGTTGCAGGGGTCGAGTCATAGCTCATGGCCCCGCCTCTTCACTGATTGCTATTAGGTCCTCTCTCTCCCTGCTCCATGAGCTTTATCAAACCTCGTCTTAAAACTATGTATGGTTCCTGCCTCCACTACGTCGCTTGTGTGTGATTGTGTGTGTGTTAGTTTGTAAGTGTTTGTGTGTGTGTACTCACCTAATTGTGGTTGCAGGGGTCGAGACTCAGCTCCTGGCCCCATTATGTGTGTGATTGTGTATGTGTGTGTATGTGTATGAGTGTGTATGTGTGTATGTGTGTGTGTGTATGTGTGTGTTTGTGTGATTGTGTGTATGTGTATGTGTGTGTGTTTGTGTGTTTGTGTGATTGTGTGTGTGTGTGTGTGTGTATGTGTGTGTGCATGCGCGCACGCGCAAGTGTATGAGTCTTGTAGGGTTGGCAAAAAAGGCCACTGATTCAGATTCACACAAACACACTCTCACTCAAACACTCTCACCCAAATGCTCTCACACTCGCCCACGCACTCAAACAAACACTCTAACACACACACACACACACACACACACACACACCCCCCCACCCAACCAGCTACCTCCAACATAACACAATATCTGACTCATTTCCCCAGCAAAACGAGGCGAGAATTGCTTATGGAACGCCCATGCGCGATGCCATTGACAGTTTGAGTAGCAATATATTAAATTAGTCAGCTGACAGGGCATACATACTAATTACCATAAAGATATGAAATATTGACATTGGGATTGGTTTAACTTTGCACATCACTGAGCGAACTGTTCATTAAATATATAAAATTGAACATTGATATTGTGTGAAGCTGGGGCAGTGTTGTAGGGGGAGAGGGGGAGGGAGTTACGAAGAGAGATAGGAAGAGTGGGAAGGAGAGGGTGAAGGGGTGGAAATAAACAGGGATGGGAGAGGAGGGAGAAGCGGAGAGGAAAAAAGAAGGGAGAAGGGAAGAGTAAGAAAAAGCGAGAAATGGAGGGGAAAGGGTGAAGGGAAGGAAGGTAGAAAAGAGAAAGGAAAGAGGATAGAAGGACAGAATTTAGAAGGAAGAAATAAAATATGTAGGATAACATAAGACGGTGGAAAATGAGGAAGAATTTGAGAGAGTGAGAGGAAGAGGGAGAGTGAGAGGAATAGGGAGAGTGAGAGGAAGAGGGAGAATGAGAGGAATAGGGAGAGTGACAGGAAGAGGGAGAGTGATAGGAATAGGGAGAGTGAGAGCAAGAGGGAGAGTGAGAGCAAGAGGGAGAGTGAGAGCAAGAGGGAGAGCATAAACAGGTAGCGACGAATGAGAGCGAAGAGAGAATAATAAACTAGACGAAATAATTATCAAAAATTAATACTGATAATGTTTGGAGACAGAGAAAGGGGGAAAAAAAGAAACATGAGTAAAGAAGAGGAATGGGAAGAAAAATACAATAGAGGAAATGGTGGAAAGAGAATAAAGCAATAAAAATGAGATCATGGAATTATAAAAAAGATACACAACGATAATGAGTTAATGTGTTAAGTATAAAAGGGAATAAAGGGGAGACATAGACAGAAGGGACCAATTAAAGGTGGAACAGAGAAGGACAAGAAAAAGAAGAGCTAAAGAGAAAAGGAAAGAAGACAATAATGAAAAAAAATTAAAGAAATTAACAGAGAAAGTTCATTAATCAGCATGTATGTATGCAGAATATTGAGACGAAGTGAAGGAGAGAGTGGCCAGAGGGAGAAGAGGAGGATGATGAGGAAGAAGAAAAAAAGAAAGAGAGAAGTGAAAAGAAGAGGAAGAACGCAGAATACAATAAAAGAAAAAAGAGAGAGGAGGGAGAGGCAAGCGGTAGGAAGGGGAAAAGATATAAAAAAATACAATTCGAAAGTGGAAAGGGGAAAGATATCGAAGACAATAAAGGGAGCGAAGGAGAGAGCAACACTTAAGGTAAAAGAAACGAGGTAAATTAAAGGTGGTAGAAGATACGGACAGGGAGGTGTTAGCATAGAAATGAGAGGTATTAGAAGGCAAGGAGGAGGAGGAATTGTGTAAATAAAGAGGTGGGGAGAGAGAGAGAGAGAGAGAGAGAATATACACGTGGAAGACAGATAAACTTTTAAGGTCCCCCAAAGAAGCTATCTGCTGAGAACTATCTTCTTCTTCCTTGGTTAAGGATTATTGTGTGTTATCTAAGTATGTGAGTCAAGAATATTAAAAAAAGAAAACGGAAAGAGAGAGAGAGAGAGATCTGTAGGTAACAGCTCTTAGCTTGTAAATAAAGTTAGGAACCCTAACCTAAGCTTGTAAAGCCCTGTGTAAGAGTGAGAGAGAGGGAAAGAGAGAGTCAACAGAGAGGGAGAGAGAAGCTTCAGAACAAGAAAAACTTTTGAAAATACTAATATTGAATGTACAAACACACGGAGAAAGAGAGAGTTGTGACACGCAGATAAGAGTGTGAATGAGACGCCGTGAGGAGGGGCTACGTAAGACAATAAAATATTTACGATACTAAAGGAGGGAATAAAAAAAAGATAGTGGTGTTTATTCTTGAAATTTGGGTTTTTTTTGGAAGCTACTTCTTGGGTTGCTTGACGACTCCATCTGACATGCTGGGTCCTGGTATTGTCACGCTCTCTCTCTCTCTCTCTCTCTCTCTCTCTCTCTCTCTCTCTCTCTCTCTCTCTCTCTCTCTCTCCTCTCATTTGGAGTCTTTTAAAAACTTGAAAAAAATTATCACCTCTTCCCAACACAAAAGGAAACCAAACTTTACCTCAGATACAAGTAGGGTCAAGGGCTATAAAAAATAGAGGGGGGAGAAGTAAGATAAAAGTAGTGGGGGAAAGGGATGAACGGGGGGAATGGGGAAGAGACAGAATCAATGAGCGAAAACCCCCATAAGAAGAAAGGAACTCCATTTCCAGCATCCTCAAAGACCCGTTTCTTTACTTCTAACCACAAACGATAAATGAACTGCTACGTGATCATCCTTGAAAACAATACCGTGACTTTGTAAGCGGTGCAAGTCGGACCGAAACGTCGTCGTAAGCTCCTCCTCCTCTCCTCTCCTACGTGCGGGTTATTTGTGTATATATTTTCTAACGCTTTCTCGCACCGAGAGAGAT
Source organism: Cherax destructor (assembly GCA_009830355.1). Classification (NCBI taxonomy): domain Eukaryota; kingdom Metazoa; phylum Arthropoda; class Malacostraca; order Decapoda; family Parastacidae; genus Cherax; species Cherax destructor. The sequence continues at coordinate 27,461 of WNWK01001827.1, read as the reverse complement.
AAACTTTTCATCCCCTCTTACTTTCGTCGCCCACTTTTGCTAGTCGTGTATTTTCCTAATTTTTGTTGTGGTTAAATATGCGTGTTTACATGGTTATGTGACTTAACCAAACCCAGCCCAACCTAAATTAACTTTAACTTTAAATAACGAAAATACGATTTAGAAAAAGCTGTCAGTCTTTGACGTTTTAAAATGAGAAAGGGTTTAGATTTTTTTTTTAATTTCCAAAGGTCCCATGGAAGACAAACAGACCCACGCTCAATACTAAACAGAATAATCTCAGCTTCTTGCACACCAGGGAAGGGAAATAACTACAAGATCAACATTCCCACAATGAGGATTCTTCCCTTCCCTCCTCCCCAGCTATTCATTCGACCCTAAGGTAGGAGGGAGCTACAAATGGTTAGGGTGTGCAATAAAGGTAAACATTGGCCATTTAAAAGTTCATCTACAATTCAGGAAACAGTCACTATCTCCTGTTGGTGGATCGTGCAGCTCACAAGCTCAGATCCAATAGGTTTCTTGTTTTACGAAACACACACACACACACACACACACACACACACACACACACACACACACACACACACACACACACACACACAAACATACACATCACCACCAACAAATAACAGTAGATCCAGAAAGAAGTATAAAAAAATCAATGCAACAGTGATAAATATTGACAAAAATTGTAGAGGCAACAATGAGAGCATGGGATAATTTAGTAATATTTGGGTATATCTACCATGGAGGTATAGACAGAGAATACTGGGACCGAGGTGGAGGCCCAAAACTTTATAAAGCAGCATGTTAAAGAATCAACGAGAGAAAGAAGGAGCGATGAACCAGCGAAAATGGGTTTTATTTTCTCCTCCAGTGAGACAAACGTAAGTAATATTGATTACGGAATGTCCATTGGCACAAACGATCGCCGTGCCTAGACTCTGCTGTTTCTTGAAAGTGAAACTAAATAAGGGGAAATTGGGGAATTATCGAGACTCACGTACATGAAACGTAATTATTAAATAATGATTTATATTTTCTTCAATAGGTACAATGAGATGAAGTTGGATTGAAGAAAATAAAACTATTATTTTTTGAAACAACTAGTAAGGAGGTGAGGGGATTCTTAATGGAATTTGATACATCAAAGGCATCAGAATCAGGTGGATATGAAGGAGTTCCACAGGGATCAGGGTAAGAACCTGTAGTGTTCTCGGTATATATAATGACCTTTCTAGGATATATTAGCACTATATAACCTTATTTACTGATGATGCGAAGATGATGAGGATGCAAACCGAAGAGGTTTAAAGAAGTCTGATAATATCTGGATGACTTCGGGAATGGTGGGATGAAAGGCTTCAGGAATTTAACCCAAGGCAAAGCAAAATAACATAGCTGGGAAATGGGAAAAATGTGGCAGATAACAGTAACTTCTGGGGGAGAAAAAAAATTCCCAGAAACAGTTACATAAAAATACAATGGAATAACCACAAAGACAAACCTGTCACCTGAGGAATATCTAACCGTAATAACATCAGCCTCATAGTTTCTGCTTGTAAACATAAAAGTGGCTTTCTGACAAAGCCTCGTTCAAAACACTTTATGCGTCATACGTGCGACCCATTCTTGAGTATGCAGCGCCGGTGTAGGACCCACACTAAGTAAAGCTTGAGAGAGTACAAAGAAATGTGTTAGGACAAGTACCTGAGTTAAGGGAAATGAGCACTGAGGAAACACTTTGAGAATTAGAACGTATGGAGCATCGAAGAACAAGGGAAATATGTTTACTATATACAAAATGCTCCGGGGAATAGAGAGGGTAGATAAGGAGAGTTTATTATTCAGAGATGTAGCAAAAATAAGAGGACATGGCTGAGAACTACACACCCCAATTAGAGACAGGTATGACAGACAACACTTCTTTAGCTTAAGAGAGGCTATGAAACAGAATGTGTTGAGCAATGACATAGCTGAAACAGGCTCTATAAAGAGGCATAAAAACAACTGTTGCGTTAGAGACATTGCACGTCAGAAGTCGTAAGTTGAGAAACAGGCATGCTCTGATAATTACAAACACACACACACACACACACACACACACACAAGCATGAGCAGAGAACAGCAGTACACTACACAGGACCCCGGACACCGCCTCTTAGTGCTCTCGGAACGCTACCGTCATCAACATTCCCAGCTTACACTATGTCCTGCATAAAACTTAATGACTCGATTACATTTTAGAAATTCAATACCCGAGCTCTTTTACTGGCGCGAGATCTTGAAAAATGGGAGGTGCAGCCTGTTTTTAATTCGTGTGGAAATGCACGTGAGGGGATAAATGGTGTCGACCGTCCGATAATATCGCCATCGCCCTGGCTTGTTGTAGGCACTAACATTATAATCTCTCTCTGACTCTGGCTCTCTCTCTCTCTCTCTCTCTCTCTCTCTCTCTCTCTGACTCTGGCTCACTATCTCTCTCCGCCTAGCTCATTTTCTCACTAATTAAGTTGCTGCCTATAGGCTTATGATTGGAATAAACGAAATGGAATTACTTCGGGGAACGGGAATATTATTATTAACGCCCCCTTCCCTGGAATTTCTCCCATTTCTGTTTTGCCTTTTTAGCAGTTTATCTCTGGTGATTATGGGCAGGAAGCTATCATGTCTGTGAGCTTATCATTCATACCATCTTTGCCCCATACCTGGTCCATCCTCCTCAGCCACAGCTGACCTATTCTATTCCTTTCCCTCTCCTTTTTTGTCGTCCCTCTCCTCTTCTGCTCCATTGACCCCTCCTTCCCTCCCTACCTCGCTCCCTCCACAACTTCCATCTTCCTCCACTCTTACTCCTTCCATCCTCCTCCACACATTTCTAACTTCACTTTGTTTTCAAACTCAGGCAACACCGAAGCCATTGATGTTTTTGAGACCCAGAGATGGTCTCTACACCTCTATTCTGGGACCATGAAAAGGGCCCTCTACGTTCCTCCAGAGACTAAAAAGCGTTCCGTCCACCTCTCTCCTGATATCAAAAAGAGACTAAACGAGGACCCTCCGCCCTCCAGTGACAAAACGAGGTCGCTCCACCTCCCTTCAGAAACTAAAAGAGGTCCCTCCACCTTACTTCTGCTCTTCACTCTTAACCTGAGATCGAGAAGAGGAGAAATACGCCGTTCACCTCCATCCTCTTCCTTCCACCCCCACCCCCCACTCATCGCAAGAGACCAAGAGAATGGGTGACGCCCATCCCCGCCACCTTTCCTGCCTCTGGTCCATCTCTCGGTCCCCTTCCCCCACTTTCACTCCCTGTCGATCATATTTATTGTGGCGAGTATGATCAGGTATAATGGCATACCCATCCCCCACACCACTCCCCCCCACCCTCTCCCTATGCGTCAGATTCCGTATACTGCACTTTTGCGAGCGTCCATAATGGCGCGATCAACGCAATAAACAGAGTGAACTTGCATTTACCCAAGTCGTTTCCAAATTTGGAGAGCGAGGTTTCGAATGGTCGCGTTACAAAGAGGAATTGTAATGACCGCTTTCCTCCATTTCCCACCTGCATTACGACCAAATTACTGCCAATATTATTTCAAAAATGTTGATATTTACACGTAGATGTAACAGCCGACCCAAAAAACTCTTTTTCCTCAATTAGGATATCTTGCTATGGATACATGGGAGACGATGCGATACATAGAAGGGAGGGAAGATACAGGAAGAAGGGGATACATAGGTGGATAAGTGAGGTAGGAGATGAAGGAGAGGGACGATATAGGACGAAGGGGAAGGAGCATTGATGGATAAATAAGAAAAAATGAGGAAAGGATAGATACAGAGAGTAGTGGGGGGTAGAAAGGGTGGAAAGGATATAGAGAAATGTGGTGAGGTAGATATGACAAGATAGAAAATCAGATGGAGTTGGGGTTGAGAGGGGAGGAAAGATGTAGTAAGAGATAAGGTGGGGAGTGGATAGGGAGATGTAAGGTGGAGAGGGAAAGAGGTTTGGCTCGGGTGTGCAAAACTCTACTTTAGTTCAGCTTACCTCCAGTAACCAATGAGAGTATTTAACCTAGGGATTTAGCGGGTGGTTAATGGGTATAAGGCAAGATACTTAAACCAACTTGGTGTACAAGGGAAGGAGGACGTGAGGGAGAGAAGAGAGGAAGGAAAGACAGAGTGAGAGAGCGAGAGAGAGAGAGAGAGAGAGAGAGAGAGAGAGAGAGAGAGAGAGAGAGAGAGAGAGAGAGAGAGAGAGAGAGAGAGAGAGAGAGAGAGAGAGAGAGAGAGAGAACCTTGCTTATGCCTGGTGTACAGCTAAACAAGGAGAAGCAGAAGTTAGTGGATCGTTAGATAAGAGTCTCTCTGGGAAAGGAAACAAGCGAGCCAAGCCCTATTCCGCCGTATTTACATATCCAATCAAAGTGCCGTAGGCGGAAACACAAGCATACTCTTCCCTCTCAGGTGAATTAACCTCCTCTTTCCCACTCTTCCCCTCCCCATCTCACCCTCTTCCACACACACACACACATACATACACCCTGTTTGCAGACGATGTGAAGCTAATGAGAAGAATACAAGTGGACGAGGATCAAGTAAGCCTGCAAGGAGATCTGGACAGGCTGGATTCCTGGTCCGACAAATTGGCTCCAGGAGTTTTACCCCAGCAAGTGCAAAGTCATGAAGTTGGGGAAGGACAAAGAAGACCGCAGACGGAGAACAGCCTAGGAGGTCAAAAGCTGCAAAACTCACTCAAGGAAAAGGATCTTGGGGTGAGTATTATACCGAGCACATCTCCTGAGGCGCACATCAACCAAATAACTGCTGCAGCATATGGGCGCCTGGCAAACTTAACAATAGCGTTTCGACATCTAAGTAAGGAGTCTTTCATGATGCTGTATACTGTGTACTTCAGGCCCATATTGGAGTATGCAGCACCAGTATGGAACCCACACCTGGTCAAACACGTCAAGACATTAGAGTGCAAAGGTTTGCAACAAGACTAGTCCCGCAGGAGAGGATAAGGGAAATCAACATGACGACACTGGAGAAAAAGAAGGACAGGGGGGACATGATAACAACATATAAAATTCTGAGAGGAATTGACAAGGTGGATAGGGACAGGATGTTCCAGAGATGGGACACAATAACAAGGGGTCAAAACTGGAAGTAGAAATCTCAGATGAGTCACAGGGATGTTAGGAAGTATTTCTTCAGTCACAGAGTTGAAAGTAAGTGTAACAATATGGAGAGTGATATAATGGAGGCAGGATCCATATGTAGATTAAGAAGAGGTTCGATGAAGCACACACACACACACACACACACACACACACACACACATATAGCTTAGTATCGACCCCTGCAACCACAAATAGGTGAGTACAAATATGTGAGTACACACACACACACACACACACACATTATAGCTTAGTATCGACCCCTGCAACCACAAATAGGTGAGTACAAATATGTGAGTACACACACACACACAAATAGGTGAGTACACACACACACAAGTATGGAGTAAGTCGCGTCTTAACAACCTCAGTATAACACTTGCTTAACAAGGGAGCTGCCCGCCTCCGTGCCTCCACAAATATACACTTAAACCTCTCTTATTACTGCCACATCCGACCTCCACAGTCTCCGTAACTGCTATTACCTCCAACATCTGGCCTCCTCATCCTCCTCCTCCATCTCCTCCTCTTCCTCCTCCTCCTCCTCCTCCTCCTCCTCCTCCTCCTCCTCCTCCTCTTCCTCCTCTTCCTCCTCCTCCTCCTCTTCCTCCCGAAAGCGAAGCTATTATGACAGCGTGGAGGCGGGGTGGGTTTAAAGAGGGACTGAATTTAATCGATGCCGTGAACGCAAAGGCCTTGATAAAATTAAACAGGCCACCGCTTTCATTGACAGAGAAAACGGGAGAAAACACTCACTATGTTGAATTCAAAATGAACCGTAATGGAATCTTGCTAAGACCCTTCCCACCTCCCTCTTGTTTCCTCTCCCTCCCTCCCTCCCTCCCTCCCTCTGTCTGTTTGTCTGTCTGTCTGTCTCTCTCTCTCTCTCTCCCCTCTATTCTCCTCTCTTTTCTTTCATACTTTCTTCCTCTCCTCGGTCTCTACCTTTATTCCCTTTCTCCCTTCCCTCCCTACTAACCCCATTCCTTCTATCTCTACCCTTACCCGATGTCCAAGTTCATGTGAGTGTGTGTGTGTGTGTGTGTGTGTGTGTGTGTGTGTGTGTTTGTGTCCATGTGTCTGTGCTGCAGTGTTATAATAATAATAAGAATAATCAACCTTTTACAAATTAAGTTCATAAATGGAACTAAGAAACAAGTCAATATCAAATACAAAAACTAATAAATACCCGATGAAAATATTTTTTACATAATATTAATTTATACAAGATTTTATAGACACATGCGATTATATTTTTTTTCGTTTATTACCTCAGTAGGAACAAGATTTTCCTAGAGGAATAAGAATCAAATTAGCCTTTTCCATTTTTTTTTTTTGTATTTCCAATGAAGACCCACAAGTTTAGTCTGGTGGTCTATTTAGATATTCTTGGATGTATATTCTTGGATGTATATTTTATGAATTTGTCAGAGGTCCTTTCTTGAAATTTTCCAGAGTACATTTCAGGAATTTTTTTCTGAAGCAAATTTAGGATTTGTTAACTGTACATTGCAAGAATTGTCTGGTGAGAATTTTACATATTATCAGCCGTGCATTTTAGAAATTGGCATACGTACATTCAGGAACTATATATATATATATATATATATATATATATATATATATATATATATATATATATATATATATATATATATATATATATATGATGGGGTCCACCTCTGGTGCAAATTGTGGGACCCATAGCCTCGGAGAAGTGGATAAAAAGGCTTCAAGAAGAATATTTGGATTTCTTCCTGAAGCCATTTGAATATTCCACTTCCCCTACCACCCCATCCTTTTTTTTTTTTACCAATAGGTATATTTTATTACATAATATGGTACAAAAGATTTAAGAGATACATTGTTATAAAGATGGCATATACAGTATATAAGGTGTGAGAGATACATGTCTAGTACATATTGTTACATGTTTGTCACTGATTATAATGCGAAAATCTCATCCAGCTCCTCAGAGCAGTGGCATATATATATATATATATATATATATATATATATATATATATATATATATATATATATATATATATATATATATATATATATATATATATATATATATATATATACTACATACCATTAAAAATATATGCAAAGATGATGGAAGAAAATAAGCAAGAAATGTTTTGGAGAGGACGTGGCAGATGTATTTATGTTTTATTATTAAACTGGAGACTGAAATAAGAGTAAGCAGCTTATTAACATAATAGGAGAATACACGGAGGGCAATGCAGGCTGGAGACCGGGATGGAATTGGGACCCAGTTATTGCCTTATCCCGCTAAATGTTTCACGTATGAACCATCATTATTGGTTAGTGGCACTAGTGAGTGAGGATGGAAGGGTGAGTGTGTGTGGGTGATGGTGGTGATGGTGGTGATGGTGGTGATGGTGGTGGTGATGGTGATGGTGGTGATGGTGATGGTGGTGGTGGTGGCGATAGTTGTGTCTGTAATTTCCATCAAGCAGAACACATCCATATAACCACAGAACCACGGAGAGTTGATTTAAGTTTGGAGTCAGAACGTGAACTTTTAGTGCGAGTGAAGTAAAGACATCTGATTTCCACTGACCTTCAGAGACACTGAAATGAAGTTTGAAACTGATAAGTTCTGAATAAAATAACATTACATTTAACAAGTAGCTGGATAAGTGGGTGAGTTTCCTTCTGAATGTTGTGGTTATATTTTGTTTCAGCTTCATGAAAAATACATGAGTGCTCTTGAATATTTCTAATGAATATTTTATGTTCAGCAATTATTTTTAAGCTTCTGCAAGCTTGACCCACCTACAGTAGGTTTCAAATGACCTGGTGTTTATATCTTGGGTCCTTTGGATGTACAGCTTCCAGGTTATTTGGGATAATATGGCGTAAGTTTGGTCACTTTACTGAGACTGTTGCATGTACTGTCGTGATCCAGGATCAGAGTGAGTATAGTGTCAGTTATCGTGTGCAAATTAAAATATTTTTTATTAGCTTTTTGCGATCAGTAATTGAGTGAACTATAGTGTACAAATTTAATGAAATGATTACTGGTCATTTCCTTTACTTGGTAGAGGTCTTGTGTACTCTAGTCTCTAGAGTACACCTGACCATAGGTGCCGGGTTTTTGTAGATTGTGGTTTCAAGATTTGTGTGACTTCTGGTGATCAGAACTTTAATCCAGCCTCTATTGCTCTATTGGCAAACGCATGTGTTTAACTGGACTCACAAACCCAGACAAGGGCCCATCTAAGGTCGAAATTGAAAGTTCTATCTTTATTTTTTAATTAATTTATTTCTCCAATTGGGTTTCTCCGTTTCCAACAAAGTTTTTTTATGATATATCACCCCCCAACACACACTAACACCCCTGACTTTCAACCTCCGTTCCACACACAAACACGCGCGCTCCTACAAACACACACACTTGCGCGCGCCAGCATACATACACATACACAGACACAGACAGACAGACACACACACACACACACACGTAGCTCAGTCTTGTATGCTCCTACAAGCTCCGCTAGGACTGACTACCCACCACCTCTGGCAGTATGAAGTATGTGCTAGTTGGCCTTGAAAGGAGCTAGGGGCTGGTACTCGCTTCACTGCACCTCTATACCTCCTCTGCAAGGCAGAGGCCTACGTCATGTCCGATTTGTGTAAACACACACACACACACACACATGGTAACTAACGTAATTAGTTAATTATAAAACAAATCTCCATGTCTAAGGGCCATGAACAACAAACATAGGCTACAGTAGATGAATCTCACTCAGTTGGAAGATCGATGGGCCAGACGAGACATGACCACGACCTATAAAATACTGACTGGGGAAGGCAAGGCCGAACTGTTTGACATGAGTGGGACTTAAAAGTGAGCATAAATAGAAGCTGAAGACCCAGATGAACCATAGAGACGCTATGGATCATTGTTACATTGAACATAATGATTCTATGTGGATTATTACATTCATGCGGAAGCACTAAACTCATAGGGTGTCATACAGTGTCTACGAAATAGGAGGCAATCAGGTTTGATCCAGAATCAAAGCTTAATGCAGTAAGGAATAGGAGGGTCAGTTTCTGAAGCTAGAGCAGTAAGGAATAAGTTGACATGTTGAAGCCCAGGAGGATAAGAATCGACTTTGTCGTTTAAATGTTCAAAGGCGGAGCCAGGAGATTGAGCTCAACCCTAGCTGGTTTAACTAAATACACACACTGAAAAAAAATTGATATATTAATAATGAAGACGCTGGAAATGCCTTCGTTTAAACACAGGAAGAAAGAAGATAAGATAACCACATTCGAGATCATAAAAGATATAAGAAATTAGGTATAATATATTTCTTAGCACCATCGCCAATGCAGATTTAGAATAACTGTAATGGTATCAGTATCTTAGTATATACTGCCAGGCAGTGATCCTCTATTTTTAAAATGGGGAACAAAACTCACCAGCTCCTTTAAATCAGCGGATGATTAACCAATTACGTGTCATCATTTGACAGTGATACGAGATACTTGCCCTATTTCCTGACTAATAAACCACAACAGCCATCAACGTGTGAATGAGACGCTATCATCGCAAATCACAAGAAAATAGTACAGAAAACACAGGAAAAAAAAATTTAGAGAAAAAAAAAATTACAAATAGCTGGAATGGAAATCAAAGAGATGAAAGGTAATTAATAATGAAGAATACAAACTCACAAATACGCAACGCTCGTATAGAACCCAAAGCCAACAAGCACACAGTTATGGTGGCACAGTAATTAAGGATAACACGTGTTGTCTACTCAACACGGTCAACATATGTAAGCGCAGCGCTATGTACATAGGGTATTTAAATGACCCAGTGAGACTGGGGTGAATGTATCCCAAGGTTGTATATAGGCTAAACAGAGTCATGAGATACAAGAACCAGATGTAGATACGATGAAAATGTACCACATTACCATAGTCTCAGGGGGAATATATTTAGTTACCATAGTTAGAGGGTAATAATACTATCTTAGTGAAGATTCAGGAGAAACTTTCCATATTACCAAAGCCTCGTAAAAGTATTACATATTGCCATAGATTAGAAAGAAATTTGCAATATTACATTAATCCCAAGAGAAATATACCATATTATCATAGGTTTAATATATCCCCAGTGCATATATATCCAGGTATCTAACAGTTAACATTGTCTCTGTGTGTATTTGCAGATACTTCTCGACAAAGACCTTCAGAAATATGCAGATATCCCGTAGTCAACATAGCCCCCTCTCTGTATTTATAAAGGTATCCCTCATTTAACAGAGCCCCTTTGCATATATGCAGTTAGCATAGCCCACTGTGTATATTTATGCAGGTACCCAGCAGTTAGCATAGCCCCGAGCCTACACGGCACTGCGGTATATCTCATGGTCGTTGCTGCCTGTGATGGTTATACCCCTCGTGGGCGTTGCTTGCACCACTATAACCTTATTTTAACTCTAATCGACTGTTGGGTTGGTGGTGTCCAGCCTCACTCTCACTGCACCCGCTGTTGCCACCTGATACTAAACTGTATGTGTAGGGACGTATGTATGTACATATGTATGTTTAAATGAATGTTTGACATATAATATATACATACATACATATACAGTGCATTTAAATGCCTACGTACACATATTACATAAGGTGTTTGTTTATTATTAAATTATTGTAAACTTATCTAAAATATATTTAGTTAAATTAGGCTAAATTAAATTGCGCTTCTTATAATAAGTTAGGTAAGTTTTCTAAGGTTCTTTTGGTACAAAATTATTATTTTTTACATTAACATAAATGAAAAATTTATATCTTTAAACGTATAAGAGAAATTTATGGAAAGGACTTAATATTAAATGAGTTCTTGCTAATCGACCAGTATTTCGTAGGAGTCATATAATGCCTTGAGATCGGGAAGTAATTAGATGTTATACAAGAAAGAAGAGCGTAGCTAAAATTCTTTGAGTCAAGAACCTGTCATTACCATGGAGACACTTTCTCCCTCCCCTCGTTGAAGCGAATCCTACAACAACGGTAATGGATATATCAGAGAGAAGACTCGAAATTGCTTCCCAGAGATAAGGTGGAAAACCCAAGGATTGCAGATTGGCGAGTAAAGACTTGTGGCCTACGATGTCAGAAGCCTGGGAGATATCCTGAGCTATGGCAGAGGAGTCATTGTAATTTCGGCTTGTCAAGACACGAGAGAACACATTTCGCTCTTTTAGAATTTTATCATGTGGTGCCTATTAGACAGCTTGTGTCTTTTCTTCAACATTCTAAGCATTTCACCATTGGAATCCATTGGGAGAGATCGCCAGGAGAAAGGGACTTAGTTAAGGAACCCGTAGTAATGATCAGAGACCAAATTAGAATGGTAACGAATCTTGTGGCTAAGTATGGTTTGAAACACTTTTTTAAATAATTTAAAAGGGAGCAACTGGTAGCAACAGAAGGAACTTAGTTGCTATTTTTTTCTTTGAAGACAAGCTAAGCAAGTGTACAGAAATGTTTACAAATGTTTAAAAAAAAGTTTCTAATGGGCTGGAAAACCATTCCTGGAGGAGATAAAAAAAAAAAAAAGCTTCTAACATGAAGAATGTTTTTAATACCATGAAAGATTCCATGAAGTTGGAAAAGTTCTCAAAAACATGAATAATTTCAACGAGGGGAAAAGTTTGAAAGGGAAGGAAAAAATTTCCAAGATGATGCAAAAGTTTTTAAAATGAAGGAAAAAAAATTGGAAAACCCCTTAGTCAGATATATGGATCACAGGTGAGTGAGATCTGCACAGTTAGTGATCCTCTTCCTTAGATATGCTGGAGAGGTTCTGCCTGAGATATGTATGTTTATATATAATATGATCACAGTAAACAGGTCCTATCACAATATGCAGAACGACCACCAAAGTGATTCCTCACATTGTCACAGGTCCCTAATAATGTGAGAAAACACGAAAGCGCTTGAAAGGTTACTATTTTTACATAGTGGTTGCTTTGCATATATATATATATATATATATATATATATATATATATATATATATATATATATATATATATATATATATATATATATATATATATATACGTGTATGTGTGTGTGTGTTTGCGAGTGAATGCGGTTTACACATTTTTCAGAGAATGGGAGTTGGAACCCAGCATGGGATAAAGAGTGTTGCATGAAGTAGAGTGCATGAATGGGAAGCAATTTGCATGTGTGTGTATACATACAAATGGCTTCCAATTTATGCACTGTGCGACCGTTTGCAAGCACTACTACAAAACCAAATCCTTACAAACTCTAATAATGAGAAGCTGCCATCCCTCGTTCCACACCCATTTTCCAAACTAGTTGGTGTTCGTGTCGTGTCGTGTCGTGTCGTGTGTGTGTGTGTGTGTGTGTGTGTGTGTGTGTGTGTGTTTCGTCTTACGCACCTGTTTAATTCGTCAGCGACGAACACCGTTCATTTCGTCAACATAATATTATTTACGGCATGCATTAGCCTTATTTAATAAAATACAGTGGGGAGAAGAACCACCCCGAAAAAAAAAAAAAACACATTTGCGATCACACGAGCGTTCAGAATACACGCCGCCAATTATAATAAACTTAAAGTGAGCTTCAGTACTTTCACTGGCGAACTGACTCTTTCAAGTTCCTCTTACACAACAAACACGAAGCCAGAAGCCCTTCTCCTAGACAACAAACATGAAGCCAGAAGCCCTTCTCCTAGACAACAAACATGAAGCCAGAAGCCCTTCTCCTAGACAACAAACATGAAGCCAGAAGCCCTTCTCCTAGACAACAAACATGAAGCCAGAAGCCCTTCTCCTAGACAACAAACATGAAGCCAGAAGCCCTTCTCCTAGACAACAAACATGAAGCCAGAAGCCCTTCTCCTAGACAACAAACATGAAGCCAGAAGCCCTTCTCCTAGACAACAAACATGAAGCCAGAAGCCCTTCTCCTAAACAACAAACACGAAGCCAGAAGCCCTTCTCCTAGACAACAAACATGAAGCCAGAAGCCCTTCTCCTAGACAACAAACACGCAGGAAGAACCAGGGACTTCGTGCTCACCCACCAACAATGAAGTAGCTGGTTCCTCTGGTAAAATGTGTGTCGTGATTTATTGAAGAAGAAACCTTTGCTTTTAATATCTTTAAAAGCCACTTCTTGGCGGAGGGATAACGGCATGAGGAGGAGGAGGAGGAGGGGGAAAGAGGAAGAGGACGAGGGGGACAAGGAGAAGGACGAGGAAGATTGAAAGTGGGAGTAAGAAGAAGAAGAAGAGAAGGAACAGAAAGGCGAAAAAGAGGAAGGGGGCAAGGAGAGGAAGTTAGAGAAATAGGAGGATTAAGAAGCAGTAGAGATAAAAGAGAGATAGAGAAAGATGGAAAGAGGTGGGAAGAAGAGGATGAACGAGGAAGAGAGATAAGGGCAAGGAAAAGGAGCGTCGCAAATGGAAGCCAGAGAGAAGAAAGAATGAGGTAATAGGAATAAGAGAAAATAGAAAATGTATGAAGGGTAGAAGAAAGCAGGAAGCAACAGAGAATAGGGAAGAAATAAAAAAAAGAGGAGGGTAAGATTAACGAGGAAGAAAGAGGAGAAATGTTTCTAAGGAGAAAGAAATAGGTGGGATCCAAAAGGCAAATTAGGAAAGGTCGCTCTACAGCACATGCCTTTTCTTCTAGTCCCTCCAAAAAAAAAGAGAGAGGGGTAAGGAGAAGGGGGGATAAGGATGGAGCACGGGGAAAGGGGTGGGGAGTTAGGTGATAGGGGGAGGGGTTAGGGAGGGGGTCGAAGGCGGTCAAGCGGCACAACTTCAATTAAAGATTAACCTTTAGCATTAAGGAAACTTAATTACCAGTTCAGTACAAATTCAGCTCGGGTTCTCTTCCCTTCTCTTCTCTTCCCTTTTCTTCTCTTCTCTTCTCTTCCCTTCGCTTCTCTTCCCTCCCCTTCCCTTCTCTTCCCTTCTCTTCTCTTCCCTTCTCTTCCCTTCTCTTCTCTTCCCTTCTCTTCCCTTCCCTTCCCTTCTCTTCGCTTCTCTTCCCTTCTCTTCTCTTCCCTTCTTTTCTCTTCTCTTCCCTTCTCTTCCCTTCTCTTCTCTTCTCTTCCCTTCTCTTCTCTTCCCTTCTCTTCACTATTATTGTTGTCTTATTAATCCGTGTGCTTCTTCGTCTCTTCTTTATTATAATAATTATTATTATGTAAGCTTTCTCATGTTATATCGACGCCACTTTCTCTCTCTCTCTTTCTCTCTCCTGTTGTCCCGTTAAAGTCACACCCTCCTGTTGCTCCGGGCAACGCGACTCCTCTCCTGTTGTAATGGCAAACACCACCCCTTCCTGTTGCTTCCACTAACGAGACACCACCTTCCTGTTGCTCCCAACAACGCGACCCCCTCTCCTGTTGCTGTGGCAAACACCAAACCCTCCTGTTGCTTCCGTTAACGCGACTCCACCTTCCTGTTGCTCAGGCCAACGCGACACTCTCCTGTTGATGTTTGTGATATCTTGGAAATTTACAATATCCAGTTAACCGCTTGCAATCTACGATAGCCACCCACATTACTACACCCAACCTAACTACCATACAACCCAAGACATAACTACCCCATGGCACATAACTATAACACACATGACCTCTCATACGATACCCAGCGTAAATACCACACAACACCCACCACAACAGCCACATAAACCCCAACATTATCATACCGTTACACTTGTTTAGTGCCTTTGATTCTCCACCCGAACACCACCTATATCTCTCTCTCTCTCTCTCTCTCTCTCTCTCTCTCTCTCTCTCTCTCTCTCTCTCTCTCTCTCTCTCTCTCTCTCTCTCTCACTCCCTCGCCTCACAACTCTCTCCCCACAGTAACTGGTATAGTATTTCGACCTAATGTCACCCCCTCGGCCCATTTTAATGTTTCCAATGTCATTTTTTGGGATATGAATGCCAGGTTTTGAATACGAAGTGCCGATTTCCGCCAGGTATGCCCAGTTCGAGCATCGATACTATGGTCTGTGATGCAATCATTATCTCCAAGTTCGGCTCTCTCTCTTTATCTCCCTTTCCCTCTTTCGCTCACTGAAATCAAGTGTCTCACGATGCGGGAATCTTTCTATCTCTAAGTGCGCACTGAAAGTCCCTTTCACTAGATGGCCATTTGATTCAGGATCTCTCTCTCTTTCTTTCTTTTTCTCTGGGCTCCGACTGTCTCTTCCCCTCTCTCTCTCTCTCTCTCTGAATGCAGAATGTCTTTCTCTTGCTCTCTAGTTGCCTATTCCAGAATGCAGAATCTCTCTTTCTCTGTGTTGCCCTCCATTTGTCTCTCCTAATTTCCCAAATAGGAGGAAAGAGAAAACAAAGGAAAAACAGAAGTTTTCAACCTGCTGATATCCCGACCGATACATAAATGCGGCCCACGTAGAGGAAAACTGTAATCATGTATCTTCCTTGTAATAAAAATATAAGAGGGCGCTTCAGTGGTGGAGTCAATACGGCTGGGCCAGAGCTGCTACAGCGTCTTAGGAGGCAATGCAGCTAAGGCTCAGAGTCTCGTGGGGGGTCGACGGCAGACTAAGCCTTAACAAATAAGGGCTATGACACCCTTCTGAGCTCGGCCCGTGTCGTATCATAAGCATATAAATGACTAAATGCTATGTATCTGTTTCATCTCCTCTCCTTTCCTCTCCTCTCCTCCCTACCTCTCCTTTTCCTTGCTTCTCTTCTTCCTGTTACCACTCCCCCTTCTCCTGGTGAATAAGACACAGGTGTAATACTTTGGCAGTACAAATGTTCAGGCTATGTACACGTGTCTTATTAATCAGTATGTCAGTATTGAATATTACTACTTACTAATTTACCTTTTAAATCCCTTCGTCCTCCTTAACCCCTACATCGTCCTTGCTAACCCCTTAACTTTACTTTTTAACCCTTCTCCCTTCCTCTTTAACCCACACCCCTTTATCTTTAATTTCTCCCCACTTCTCTTTAACCAAAATCTCTTCTCCTTCACCCCAGCCATTTTCTCTTAGTCTTTTTAACTACCTAACCAGTCTTACCCCTTAGCCCCTTTCCAATTCAACTCCCCCATTATTCCAGCCCCTTTAATTTCACCATATTCCCTTAACTTCCACCCTTTCTTCCTTAAGGCCCACTATTCTCGTTTTAACCTATTTCCTCCACGACCCTTACATTACTACTTCACCCCTTAACCCCTACCTATTTCCCTTCATCCCCTCATTTTTCTTTGTCCTCCCCTTCCACTTCCTACCTCTTCCCTTTATCCTTCCTTCTGTTTAGTCTCCTCTCTTTTTCCTTATCTTTCTTTTCTCCCTATTTCTTTCTTTCCTGTTCTTACACTTCACTATTCTACCCTTCCCTCCTACTTTCTACGCCTCTCTTACTTTCCCCTCACTTTCTTCTACGTCTCTCTTACTTTCCCCTCACTTTTTTTCTACGCCTCTCTTACTTTCCCTTCACTTTCTTACCTTTTTCCCTTTCGCTTTCTTCCAAGTCTCTCCACGTTATCATTGCAAGAAGTTCTACGGTTGTATAGCGGATCGTTTTTATTTATATTTATCCTTTTCTCTCTTATTTCCCCTTTCTCTTTCCCCCTTTCCCTACCGGGGTACCCAGCCGGGGGCGTAATCTGACCATTTTCTTGGCCATCGATGGAGGAGCTTATTGACGAGTCCGGACACCTCTAAATTGGAGATAAAAATGAAAGAGAAGGAAGGAAGGAAGGAAGGAATGAAGGAAGGACGAAGACACTTGTGGGGATGGAGGATTATTTTGTAGTTGTTATTGTTGAGGTTGGTGATGGTTGGTTGTTATTGTTGTTGGTGGTGGTAATAGTGGTGTTGGTGGTAGTGAAAATGGTGGTGATGATAGTGGTATTGGTGGTGGTGGTGGTGGTGGAGGTGGTAGTGGTGGTGGTTGATTGTGTTTGTTATGGTGTTGTTGTTCGTAGTGGTTGTGGTTATTGGTAGTAGTGTTGCGTGGTTAGTGTGGGTGGGTGTAATGGTTTTGTTGGTGAATTTTACATTCATCAATCCGATGTCTTTCCTTAAGAAGACATAGACTGATGTAGCCCAGCTTCTTCCCTGTCCCAGTGTAGAGAGAAAAGGAAGGCAGCATTTCTCACGTCAGGTATCTGGTATTTGGCCTCACCAGCTAAGCACTTCCAGTATTGACACGCCAGCTTCTACAGCACATATAGCAGACTCAGGTGTCCAACCTTCTTCAGTCACTCGTTTAATTTACATATCTTTGTTGGCAATTGTATACATGATTTAAGCCGTTTTATTTCCTACATATATGAAATAACGTGGTGACTAGGTCGGCCTTAATGGTCAGATTCTTTTCAGTATTTCCAGGAAGAGAGTCTTAGCTAGTTTTATTATTTTTATCATTGTACCAGTTTACAGATGTCTTGAGCAGAATTCAGGTCACTAGGAGGAAAAGGTGTCGTCGCCACTGACCTTTCTTTCCAGTAAAATCAATCCTTACTTCTCCTTCGAAATTAGCTGAGTGAGATTGTATATAATTTATTGAATTATACTCACGTATTTTTACTGATACTGTTTTTTTTCCCTAAGATAACGTAACAGGTTACAGCACTCACTGCTTCTTCATGTTCAGAATTTGTGCAGTTTGTTTACAGATTTCTTCTCCTCACGATGACTTCCTCTCACTACTTCATCTGTACTGTTTTAAGTGGTGGTGCTGTTGTTGATGTTGTTAATGTTGCTGGATTTGTTATTGGTGGTGGTTGCGGGGGTTTGGAGTATCGTTGTGTTGGTGGTGGTGTTGTCTTGTAGTGTCGTTTTTGGTAAAGTGTCTGATGGTAGATAACAAAACAGTGATAATAAAATATATGGTCTCTCATTCCACCTTATAAAAGTGTCTTACAACACCTCCTCTGGCCATAAATCCTTCATGCACACATTTTATCCTCTCTCTCTCTCTCTCTCTCTCTCTCTCTCTCTCTCTCTCTCTCTCTCTCTCTCTCTCTCTCTCTCTCTCTCTCTCTTTATCTCTCTCTCTCTCTCTTTCTCTCTCTCTTTCTCTATCTCTCTCTCTCAGTATCTCTTTCTGTACAAATAATATTGCTGTATAATTCCCCTTAACAAGTGTTTGGGGAGAGATTTTCGGGATCGTAAGACAAGAATTCTGGGCGTAAAAGTCTCTATCTTGATGGCATGTTGGCTGGCGGGTCATGGGGGAGGCGGGGGACGGGAAAAGGGAAGGAAGCAGATGCCAAGAGGAAAGACGAAGCAAAAAAGAGAAAGGAGGGAAGAAACTGAAGACTGGAGAAGGAAGAGCAAAAAAAAGAGGATAAGGCAGGAGGAAGTACAAGGTAGGCGACAGGCTTAAGGATGTTGAAGGTAACAGAAGAGGCAGAAGTAGAAGGCACGAAGAGAATGGAAGGATTTTTTTTATACTATTTATTACTCCTCGGTCTTCCTACTCCTCCTCGTCTCATTAAAAAAAAACAAGGATAAAAACAAGGACGATGAGTTTCTAAGTGTCTAAGCGTACATTTTGAATAAAACAACATGGGTATAATTTTTTTTTTTTTTTTTTTTTTTGGGGGGAAATCTAGCAGAAACAAAAGAAGAGAACTCACGAGTAATCAATAAATACCCACCTCATGTTTTCCTAACAATGTCTCTCTGAGAGCAGCAAGAATGCTGGGCTTAGCAGAAAGAAATCTTGTGTTCAACACTCCAGAGACAATATTGATCATTATATTGTGTATTGATCGTTGAATAACAGTTGGGTATCTTTATTGTCAAAAAGTTTCAACAATATACATACTAAACTGTTGCACATATGCCTTACTCATCGCAACATTGATCGCAAAACAAAGAGACATTTAGGAAGCAAACCGCAACGTCTTGTTTCCATTTAGTCTCTGAAGAACAAGAAATTCGATGAGAAATTGAGAGTGGCTACAGAAGGGCAAGAAACCTGGAAATGTCACTATGAAACAGACTATTTGAAGAAAGATTCGAAGGACTTCATCTGTTCTTCCTTACGAAATGGAGACTAAATGGGGCCTTTAAGCTACTAAATAATTATTATTCACTGAAACACAAAGAACTGTTTGGAAAACAAAGCGAGTCAGTTGCTCGAAACAATGGTTTGAAACATCGAAGCAAGGGTTGCAACACAAATGTGTGCGTGTGTGTTTTTTTTTTTTTTTTTTTTAGAAAGATATAAATCCCAATTTTCCCAAATACACTTTCCTCTGATACTTTATGAACATAAATATATATACAAGCACGACGGCGCATATACTGAGCTCAACTTGATACACTGAAGAGACTGTTTGTAGTTAATGTATCCCTGGCGTTAGTTCAGCAATGACTTCAGGATCACCCAGATCAGAGTAGAGGTAGAATCATACGTAAGAGCAGTGATAGTATTAGTAGTAGTTGCGTAGAGTTTGTACTAATGGTAGGAGTAGTCGTAGTGTTAACAGTAGTGGTAATGTTAGTAGTTATATGGTAGTGTTTGTAACAATAGTAGTGATACTAGTAGTGATAGTGCTAATAGTAGTGGTAGTGTTAGTAATACGGGCAGTGTTAACAGGAGTGTTAGTGTTATCAGAAGAGCTTATGTACAAAGATCATAACAATGTTGATGTAAAAAGAGCATGGAAAATAATAACCTGGTAACTAGAAACTTCAAAATAAAATATGTCAAGCAAATGATAACACTCTTCACTTCGCTTGTTCTCTCTAGACTAGAATATTGCTGTACACTAGCAGCCTCTTTTAAGGCAGGCGAAATCGCAGATCTGGAGAATGTACAGAGAATTTTCACTGCCCATACAAATTAAGCCGAGCACTTCAATTACTGGGAAGGCCTTGATCTGTACTGCCTGGAATGTAGGCGAGAATGATACACAATTTAGACTTGCAAAATTCTTCAGAGATTGATCCGAAATCTGCACAATGAACTTAATCCTTAGGAGAGTAAGAGGCAGACGATACAACATATCGCCCATTAAAAAAATGGGTGTAATAAGTACACTAGAAGATAACTCTCATTAATAACCCCCATGAAGACAAACTCAGAAGATTACTTGATCTCTAAATTTCGACCACCTTCTGGGATTCTCTTCAACAGAGGAGGATCCCAGAAGGGGGTCGAAATATACAGATCAATCAATCTTCTGAATTTGTGTCTCCATTATTATTAAGCATTGATTAGTTTTGTTACACATTAGTTATTCATAACTCATTAAATGTACGTGGACCAAGCATTATCAACAGCCTTCCTTCATACATAAGGGAAATAACTAAGAGACTCTCCCCTAGCTGTCTTCAGGAAGGCTGTTATGCCTTTGTTGGATTCCATCAACAACTTGATTGATCAAGATATCAACCAGGTGGCTTGGTCTGAGACTGAGCTGAAAGGCTCATTCTCAGCAGTCGACTACAGATAACATTATTATTATTAATCTTTTCTGTCGTCCCTCCTCCCTTTCTCACCACGAGGCTAAGAATACACTTTAAAGGATTCTTAGCTTTTGTAAGCCTTTTTTTTAATTCTCCCTTCAGTTCTTCGTTTCTCTGGGCGTGTTTCTTTTTGGTTGTTTACTAATTTGATCTTAATTATCTTTACATTCATCTCTCTGTCTCTCTCTTCTCTTCCTCGTTAAGAATATATATATATATATATATATATATATATATATATATATATATATATATATATATATATATATATATATATATATATGTCGTGCCGATTAGGTAAAACTGGTCAATTAGCAAGAACTCATTTAAAATTAAGTCCTTTCTAAAATTTTCTCTTATACGTTTAAAGATATATTTTTTTCATTTACGTTAATGTAAAAATTTATAAGTTTGTACCAAGAGAAACTTTGAAAACCTACCTAACCTTATTACAACATTAGCAATTTAATTTAGCCTAACCCAACTAAATATATTTTAGATACGTTAAACTTAATTTAGTAATAAACAAACACAATGAAATATATATTATTTTCGTTATGTTCAGAATGATTTTGGCGAAATTATTGCATACACAAATTTTCCCTTGTCTTATATGGCAAGAAGAGCGTTGCTATTTAAGCCAAAATCGCAAGTTTTACCTAATCGGCACGACATATATATATATATATATATATATATATATATATATAATATATATATATATATATATATATATATATATATATATATATATGTGCCGATTAGGTAAAACTGGTCAATTAGCAAGAACTCGTCTAAAATTAAGTCCTTTCTAAAATTTTCTCTTATACGTTTAAAGATATATTTTTTCATTTATGTTAATGTAAAAATTTAATTTTGTACCAAAGAGAAACTTGGAAAACCTACCTAACCTTATTACAACAAGTGCAATTTAATTTAGCCTAACCCAACTAAATATATTTTAGATATGTTAACAATAATTAAATAATAAACAAACACAATGAAATATATTTTTTTCGTTAGGTTCAGAATGATTTTTGCGAAATTATTGCATACACAAATTTTCGCTTGTCTTATATGGCAAGATGAGCGTTGCTATTTAAGCCAAAATCTCAAGTTTTACCTAATCGGCACGACATATATATATATATATATATATATATATATATATATATATATATATATATATATATATATATATATATATATATATATATATATATATATATATATATATATATATATATATATATATATATGTCGTGCCGATTAGGTAAAACTTGCGATTTTGGCAAATAACAACGCTCACCTTGCCATATAAGACAAGTGAAAATTTGTATGCAATAATTTCGCCAAAATCATTCTGAACATAACGAAAAATATATTTCATTGTGTTTGTTTATTATTAAATTAATGTTAACGTATCTAAAATATATTTAGTTGGGTTAGGCTAAATTAAATTGCTCTTGTTGTAATAAGGTTAGGTAGGTTTTCAAAGTTTCTCTTGGTACAAAATTATAAATTCTTACATTAACATAAATGAAAAATATATCTTTAAACGTATAAGAGAAATTTTTAGAAAGGACTTAATTTAAATGAGTTCTTGCTAATTGACCAGTTTTACTAATCGGCACGACATATATATATATATATATATATATATATATATATATATATATATATATATATATATATATATATATATATATATATATATATATATATATATATATACATATAATATATATATATATATATATATATATATATATATATATATATATATATATATATATATATATATATATATATATATATATATTATATATATATACCTACATACATACAAAGTAAGAAGCCAGGACTGGACTGGTAGAAGGGTCTCAGAGCGCCCCATTAGAAGGCAAGAAGCAAATAAGACGCAGGTTGTAACGAGACGACAGGGTATCGTTACTAGACGACAGGGTATCGTTACCAGACGACAGTGTATCGTTCCCAGTCGACAGGGTATCGTTACCACGTGGCGATTTAATGAAACTTCTATCTTTCTGTCGGTCTAAATATCCCCCCCCCCCTTTTTTGATCTCAGGCTTCCTCCTATGCCAACCCCCTTTATTTCCCTCTTCACTCCATATCCCTCCCTCCCTTCCTTACTTTCCCTCCTTCCCCCATCTTCTTCCCTTCTCATTCTCCCTTGTCCCCCAGCACCATCCCTTCCTACTCTCCCTTCATCCATTCGAAGTTCTATCCTATCCCCCTCACCCTCTCTCCCTCCCTTCCCTTCTCACTCTAGCTCCCTCTTTCACCTCTCTCCCCCATTTACCCCCGCTTCCCTCCCTCCCAATCGTCCTTCCCCGCCACCCCCAGCCAAGCCTTTATGGTAATGATTACGGCGAGGGGGTGAAATTTTGGGTGTAGCAGAAGAGCTGGAGGAGATATTGGATATAACCCTCGGGCGCTACGATATAGGATATGCACTAGGGCCTCACAAACAGGTATTCCCTGATCCCGTACTTGTCAACCCACGCCAGGAATACTACGCCCGCACATCAAACAAATGGGGTAATGATACGACTTGGCATAAATATAAACTGCATTCTTCTCCCAGGTGCTCGCGCGAATGTCCAATACTCAGAGTAATAATTGTGTTAAAAGCTTCACTCCCTGGGATTATTGTCGTAATAAATTTGGGAATTTTTCCCCCCGTGGAAACCTACAAAGGGCACGTCGGGGGCTATTGAGTGCAAACGGCGGGTATCTTATCGAAATGGTTTAAAAAGCCACGATGAATGCCATTGGCGGGTCGGCGACGCGAGGTACACTCAAGTCAAAAAAGAACGATTGACTTACTAGGGATGGACGGGAAATTTTGTCTAATGGATTCACTCTGCTTGTACCGTGATAGCCTTCTCATTATTGCGATTCTCTCCTCTCTCTCTCTCTCTCTCTCTCTCTCTCTCTCTCTCTCTCTCTCTCTCTCTCTCTCTCTCTCTCTCTCTCTCTCCTCTCTCTCTCCGGTTTCGCCTTTGGGAATACGAAAGGGAACAGTTTTTATAAATAAAGTTGTGTACTTCCTGGCGTGTGTTTGGGCTCGTAGTTATTTGTAAAACATCTCTGCATTTCTCGGTATCTCCGTACTTGCGAGCGTCGGTGCTTGCAGCGCCGCACTCTAGTCGAGCGTGCGTGTATTCGTGCGCATGCCAGAGTTCTGAAGACCTTTTTACCTGCTGAGTATTGCATTCAGTGCGTTCGATTAGCGTGCGCGCGCTCCGGCGTTTCCTCTATTGACGAGAAGTGTCAGTTTCTTCAAGACAAAGAACGTGAAGACGCAGACTCAAACGTAGTGGCCTGTGGCCCCTTACGCTCTTTCTTTGCCTCACGGAGAACCTGGAAGAAACGTCTGAAACACGAAAGTTAACTCTCGAGTTACTTTGACGTCATTTTTTTCCCATGTCTGTGACTAATTCTCACTTGAAACTTCCTTACAGCTTTTTTTGAGAAATGACTACAGTTGGACAGTACTCTTCTTTATTTTTACTAATAACTCCGATGTGATTCACAGACAAAGCCGGAGTACAAATAAATTATTCTTGAAGCATAACATGTACATTTTCCTCGTTGCAATGATCAGACCTATGAAAGAACGAAGAACAAGAGAAGAGGACAGGTGTGAAGAACAAACGGATTTAAACGTGCAATGAAGCCCACTCCATATTCTTTCGTTGTTTTTGCTTCACGCGGCGTGTGAGTGATTCTAAACTCGTTGATACAAGTGCGATGATCAAACCAGTTTAGAGAGAGGTATTAGCGTACACGACCTCCCTGCCACGCCCCTCCTCCCATCCTTTACTCTACGTCTAAGTAAAATACCATCAACGTAACTCAGCGCCAGAGTGAAGTACACAAGCAAACAACAAAGTCAAACAATATGTCCCCAACATTCCTTTTCTTTCTTTGCTTACATTTGTATCACCAGAAGGGCAAACATTAAAAAAAATGCAAAAAACATTGAAAATATATACCACAGTCAATGAAATATCCCTCACTCCCTTTTGGCCAGCCATAAACAACGCGTATGCATATATATTCGTATATATAAAAAAGAATATATGCGTATATAAATATCGCCACTGTTAGTATTCTTTTTCCATCGCACGGAATGCAATGAATTTTTACGCCGATATAGGAGGAAAGTTTAGGCTAATGGGCGCCTGACAATATATTATCAAATGTGGGGCTCAGTCAAGTTATTAGTGAGACATATTTGAGCAAGGGATTGGCTGGGAGCGGAAAGATCTATTCTATAATTACTAAGGAGGAGTAACGTGGCTTGATGTATGCCGGGCAGGTCCCACAACAACCCAGCAACTGGTAAGAAAAGACACGTTGCAGAACCAGCTTTTACTGGGGCAACGTTTCACTCTGTGCAGAGCTTTATCAAGGTCATGATGACGTGAAAAAGCTCTTCATACAGCTCTTCCCTGCTAGACATAGATCACAAATACATGGGATTTCGATACTGGGGTTTAACTATAAGTAAATACGGGTTAATTTAGCATTTAAGTTAGTCTAGGTAACGCTACCTTAACTGAACAATTCAAAATTATAGTCGCAATCTAGACCGTGCAGACTTTGAGGCCCAGAAACGCGAGGGAAAACAAACTTTCTATTTCGAGAAAAGGGGTAGCCACAGACGCCAAAGTGTAATTTCCTTCAACTTAGGGCCAGTTATCGTGTCAGTGCTAAAAGTTAACGACTCCGATGTGGGAAACAACAATAAAGATGAGTGAGAGATAACGTAGATGACAGCAACAAAGGAATAAGGAATGATTTGGCAAACACCCTGAGTGGCAACACAAATCTTAAATAACGCAGCAGTCGCCACTAAATTGCGTGCGAAATTACGATAGCAGTAAAAATTGTGTGTATAATAGCAACAAGAGCAGTTTTATGGTACAGACACTCACCTCCCCAACCATGACCTTCGACCTAATGGACTTTAAAGTTCGTGAGCGATTTTAGACCTCCATGAAGAAGGAGAGTGAAGGCAAGCATAACCATGGTACGATGCCCTTAGAGTTTACAGTAAAGATTACTAATAATTATAAACTGCATACTACACACACGCACACACACATATATGTGTGTGTGTGTGTGTGTGTACTCACCTAATTGTACTCACCTAATTGTGGTTGCAGGGGTCGAGACTCATCTCCTGGCCCCGCCTCTTCGCTGTCCGCTACTGGGTCTCTGCTCTCCCTGCTCCATGAGCTTTATCATACCTTGTCTTAAAACTATGTATGGTGTGTGTGTGCAATAAGATCATACTAAACAGAAGATATCACCCGTAGGAAAAATAATGAATTGCCAAGCGCTTTCGTGATTTATTACATTATCAAAAAACTGTGATAATGTAAGAAATCACCAAAGCCCTTATAAATTCACTAATTTTTTCATAGTGGTTATTTTGAGTATATATATGAACAAGACGCTACAGTAATTATTTACATTAAAATTCATTCTCTGAAGCAGATTTGCTGACATTTTTTTGACATGTTTTTAAGATTGCAATTAAGAAAAGGAGTAGAGAAATCGTTGATGGTCATTGACTTTCATAGTGTAGATGAGGCGGTGATGGCCTGCT
Organism: Cherax destructor; assembly: GCA_009830355.1. NCBI lineage: Eukaryota > Metazoa > Arthropoda > Malacostraca > Decapoda > Parastacidae > Cherax > Cherax destructor. Next base: position 1,108 of record WNWK01001827.1, on the reverse strand, counting down.
AGTCGTGGCGCTTTAAGGAAGGATCTATTGTAGTGAGGCTATTGTAGTTGTACTAAGGTGATGGTGCGATTGTGGAAGTGTGGTTGTGTGGTGCTGTATCTATGATGTGATTGTATGGGTGTGGGGATGGTGGTGTGATTGTGGTGGTTGTCATTGTGTGTGTCAGAGAGAGAGAGAGAGAGAGAGAGAGAGAGGAAGAGAGAGAGAGAGAGAGAGAGAGAGAGAGAGAGAGAGAGAGAGAGAGAGAGAGAGAGAGAGAGAGAGAGAGAGAGAGAGAGAGAGAGAGAGAGACCAGTGGAGGGAGGGAGGAGGGTGGGGGAAGGCAGGCAGTACTAGCGGCGCGCCCTGCTAGTTCTCGCCTAATGGGATCTTCCAAAATAGGAGACAAAAGTTATCAATTTGAACAAGCCCCCAAGCGTACCTTAAGTTTCTCTGAGCTTGCACCTTATGGTGCTCCCAGCATATGCTTTTAATATCGCCCAACCTGTACCTTAAGCTGCTCCAATCCATTCCTTATGCGCCTTGCTAAGGTACAGATTAAATTTGTTAATAGCCTTTCTTGAATATCCGGTTCAACCTCAAGATTATTTTATAGTTGGAGTTAGCGAATCTAAAGAAGAAAATTATTTAAAGTAAAGCTGGAGGACGTAGACAAAGGATCTTATCAATATTTTTGGGACATGATTTTACGGTGATAGTATAGTGACTCTTTTTAAATAAGACCCTTATAAAGGTCAGGGTATTTTGTTGTGAAGACGTTTCGTCAGCTAAAGACCTTTTCACAATAAATGCCATAAGAAACGTTATCACAATAAGTGCCATACCCCTTTTTGTGTTTCTTATTTGCATAGCTGTGATATTTTGCAAGCGTTCGATATAACCACAGACAGTCCCCTTTTTCCTTGGTAAAGTACTGGTTACTCTGATACAGAGTTTGCAGGTTCGAGTAGAGACAATGTTTGTAAACAATTTCGTCTGTTTGCGAATTGTTAAGCATATATCTATATCTATCTCTCTCTCTCTCTCTCTCTCTCTTTTATATATATATATATATATATATATATATATATATATATATATATATATATATATATATATATATATATAT
>WNWK01001826.1:129449-247011 GCA_009830355.1 Cherax destructor | reverse complement strand
AAATCAATGCCTTCAGCCTATCGTTTTATGAAAGGTTTTTGATACGTGGGATCACCTTCGTCATCCTTCTCTATATTTTTCAGCGCATTTAAGTCCATTCTGTAATATGGAGACCAGAACCGAGCGGCGTAATCTAAATGAAACCTTACCTAAGCAACAAAGATGGTGAATAACCGCAGGACTTCTATTATTTATACTTCTTGATATCAAGCTAGGAATTTTATTGGCTTTATTGTAAAAGCTTACGCACTGTAGTCGTGGATTTAAATGTCTGCTAACCATGACTATTAAATCTTTTTCACATTCAGTTAGACTAAGCTCTCCATTATTTAGCTTAAAAGTACCATAATTATTTTATTTTCGTAGGATTAGAATATAGGATATAGTGTTTATCCTTGTGATAACCAGTGTACAGCACAGTGATAAAATAAAAGGAAATTAAAAAAACAATAGTGAAATGTGGCAGTGTGGGTCAATCTACTTGCCCTGGTGTTGACATGTGACAAGTGATACACAAGGTTTGAGTTACCACATATAACGAATGAACTAGGATACCGGGACATAATAGAAAGACCTAGTGAACCTAAATTGTCAGTGGAACAACACAAGGATAGTGATTAAAAATAATGGAAGTGGTTTAAACTAAAATGTGGCATCGCATGCGAGTAGTGCCACGTACCCTGCAGTGGTGTGCTACAGCCATACGTCTGGCAGTGCTGCCAGGCAGCCACTCAGGCCTACCATACACAACCATAAAACACCATATACCCCATACCACAATATCCAGTCTAGACCAGTGAGAGGAACTCAGTAAGATCAGTAAATTAAAATATATATCAGTGATCAGAGAGGAATGAATCTGGAAAAAAATTATACAGTGAACAAAACAAATTAAATGCATATTATAGCCATAATATAGTCACCCACATGCCGCAAGCCTCGGTTTCTATAAATACATCTCACATATTACTGTCACCAGTGAGAGAAAGGTAAAGTGGAAATCAGTTTTCTTCCGAGCATACAGAGTGAAGTAGGATACGAGCAGGATGTCAGTACAGCATACCTGTGGCACATGTAAAAAAAATCCTTGGAAGGAAATCCAGGATCACATGCAACCTATGCTTTTCCAAACATGTCTCTTGTACAAGACTAAACACAGCCTCAAAAAATGACCTCCAACTAGCAAGGTGCTTCTGGTTGTGCAATAAAGATATAGAACTTTGGGCGGGTATCAGAAAGGTACTAAGGAGGGTAATAAATGTTAAAAATAATCAAGAAAATAAAGATGAACTCTTAGACAGTCTACCAAAAATATATAAAACATGGGAGAGAGAGAGAGGAAGAGTGAACTAAAAAATGCAGAATGCCCATACCACAACAGATGACTCGAAACTATAGTCACCCACTGACTAAAACACAGGAAACAAAAACGTCAGTTAACCCAACCCTCCCACATAGTGCTAACCCAGACCATCCCCCAGTCCTAGCACTACTGTCCACAGCGCTGGTGCTGGCCCAGGCTCAGCCCCCAGCCCCAGTGCTGACTCAGTCTCAGCCCCCAGCCTTAGTGCCAGTTCAGACTCTACTAGGGACCCTACCATAGTCACCACTAAAACTTTAAATATACAGCCATCATTGCACAAGACCATAGCCCACATTACAGATGTAGTGGAGGAGTCGTCTTCTTCTGGGGAAAGTAGATGGAATCCAGGACGGGGTGGCCCTGGCTTGGATACTGAGGATTATAGTGCAGTCCTAGAAACTGCAGAAATTGAGAACACACCTACCAACAATTCTACCCAACCAAAAGTGAAATTGTGCTAATTCTATGTTTGAGGCATCTGTAAGCATGGAATATCAGGAAAAAAATGGGACATGCAACTTTGAGCATCCCAAAAAATGTAGTGACCTGTCTAAAGGAGTGTGTCGTTCTCCCTCCTGTAATTTCTTTCACCCAAAAATGTGCCACTCTTCAGTCCTGTAACAACAGTGTTACAACACCAGCTGCCCTGTATACCATCTAAAAGGGACCAGGAGGTACAGACCTAACAAGACAAACAATAGTAGCTACGGCAACCCCACTCCAGGTGATTTTTTTAGTGTCAGGAATCGGAAAAAGAAAATGGAAGGAAATAACAAAAATAGTCCACCACCTTTGAGCCTTGTTGGACTGGAGGCACAGCCAGTGGTCCCCCATGGCCCTCCAGAACTACAACTACTGCACCAACAACAAAATACCTTTTATCAGGGGACTGCTAGTGGAGTCTAATGCGATGTTTGCAGCCTTCACAGAGACCCACACAAAAGATCACTTTGACAATGAAATATGGATAAATGGGTACAACTTTTTTAGATGCTACAGAAAGAGCAGGCAACAAGGGAGTTGGCCTGTATGTCAAAGAGTCGCTCATCTGCATGGAGATGCTGAACACCACAAATGATGTAGTTGAAGTTCTAACAATAAAGATCGAGAACCAAAACCTAGTCATCGTGGTTGTATATAAGCCACCAGATGCAACCTCCCAACAGTTCAAGGAACAGCTACTGAAAATTGATTACTGTCTGGAATGCCTTCCAGTCACATCCCCAAACATTTTACTGTTTGGTGATTTCAACCTAAGGCATACAAAATGGAAGAATGTAGCGAATAACGTTATAGCAGAAACAATCCGTGGAGGTAGCGCAGATGAAAGGTCACACACGCATGAGCTACTAAATATCTGTGATAAACACAGCCTAAGTCAGCAGATAGTGGAGCCAACAAGACTAGAAAACACACTTGACCTTATCTTCACAAATAATGAGGACCTGGTAAGAGACATAATATCAAAAACAACTAATTCCGATCACAATCTAATCTAAGTTCAGACTCCCTTGCACAGGGGTCCTGATCAGCAAAATGCACGTATCTGTGAAGGTGTCTTCACCAAATACAACTTCAACAACAACAAGAACATCAACTGGGACCAGGTAAACCATGTCTTAAATGAAACACATTGGGCAGATATCTTAAATAACATGGATCCAAACCAGTGCCTTGAAAGGATCAACTTCCTGGTAGCTGAAGTATGTTCAAGGAATATTCCCCTAAGAAAGAAGAAGAGCAGGAGTAAACTGGAGAAAGACGCTCCCTCTACAGAAGACGATGAAGAATCACTGAGCTCCTCAAGAACGCTATATTATCTAATACACGGAAGGAAGCGCTGACCAGGGAAGTGGAAAGTATTGAACTTAAGTTAAAGGACTCTTACAGGAATCAGCAGAGACAGGAGGAGCTTAAAGCGATCAGTGAAACAAAGAAATTCGAAATATTTCTTTTCATATGCCAAAAACAAGGCAAATACCACATCTAGTATCGGGCTCTTGCTCAGACAAGATGGGACTTACACAGATGACAACAAGGAAATGAGTGAGATACTGAAACCCCAGTACGACTCTGTTTAGTGAGCCACTAATCAGTCTGAAGATCGACAATCCAAATGATTTCTTCATGAATGAGCCTCAAAACTCCATCAATGTATGCCAGATTTCCGACATTACCCTAACTCCGATAGACTTTGAAAAAGCCATTGACAACATGCCCATGCACTCAGCCCAAGGCCCAGACTCGTGGAACTCTGTGTTCATTAAGAACTGCAAGAAACCCCTTTCACGTGCCCTAAGTATACTATGGAGAAGGAGCTTAGACATGGGTGAAATTCCACAGTCACTTAAAACAATGAATACGGACCCACTCCATAAAGGTGGCAGCAAAGCATTAGCTAAGAACTATAGACCAATAGCTCTAATGTCCCACATCATAAAAATCTTTGAAAGAGTGCTAAGAAGCATGATTGCAAACCACTTGGATTCCCAAAAACTGCACAATACAGGGCAACATGGGTTCAGGGCAGGTCGCTCCTGCCTCTCGCAACTACTGGATCACTATATGGTCTTGGATGCACTGGAAGAAAAACAGAATGCAGATGTAATATACACAGACTTTGCAAAAGCCTTTGACAAGTGCGATCATGGCGTAATAGCACACAAAATACGTGCTGAATGAATAACTGGCAAAGTGGGGAGATGGATCTTCAACTTCCTAACTAATCGAACACAAAGAGTAGTGGTCAACAGAGTTAAATCGGAAGCTGCCATAGTGAAAAGCTCTGTTCCACAAGGCACAGTACTCGCCCCCATCCTGTTCCTCATCCTCATATCAGACATAGACAGAGATGTAATCCACAGCACCGTGTTATCCTTTGCAGACGATACTAGGATCTGCATGAGACTGTCATCTATTGAGGACACGGTTAACCTCCAAAAAGATATAAACCAAGTTTTCCAATGGGCAACGGAAAACAACATGATGTTCAACGAGGACAAATTCCAACTACTCCGTTATGGAAAACTGGAGGAGATAATAACTAGAACAGAGTATACTACAAATACTACAAACTCTGATCATACAATAGAGCGGAAAAATAATGTGAGGGACCTGGGAGTGGTAATGTCTGAGGATCTCACTTTCAAGGATCACAACAGTTCCACGATCACAACTGCAAAGAAAATGATAGGATGGATAATGAGAACGTTCAAAACAAGAGATGCCAAGCCAATGATGATCCTTTTCAAATCACTTGTCCCCTCTAGGCGGCTGGAATACTGCTGTACATTAACATCTCCGTTCAAAGCAGGTGAAATTGCAGATCTGGAGAGTGTACAGAGAACCTTTACTGCACATATAAGTTCCATCAAACATCTCAACTACTGGGAACGCTTGGAAGCACTTGACTTGTACTCGCTGGAATGCAGGCGAGAGAGAGATAACATAATCTACACCTGGAAAATCCTAGAAGGAATGGTCCCAAATCTGCACATAGAAATCACTCCCTACGAAAGTAAAAGACTGGATAGGCGATGCAAAATACCCCAAATGAAAAGTAGGGGCGTCATTAGTACACTAAGAGAAAACACCACAAGTGTCAGGGGCCGCACGTTGGACTACGTGCCGCCAGCAGTAACAGCCTGGTTGATCAGGCCCTGATCCACCGGGAGGCCTGGTCGTGGACCGGGCCGCGGGGGCGTTGATCCCCGGAATGCCCTCCAGATAGATTCCAGGTATTACATTTGTTCGCACTGAACTGCTTCTCCGACCACATCAATGTCTTCAGGTCATCCTGTAGCTTTGTAGGGTCCTCATCAGAAATGATCTGACAGCCTACTTTAGTGTCATCGACAAACTTATGCCGCTATTTATTTCTTGAACCATTTTGAGACTGAATTCAAGGTGTTTATGAGCGTGAGGTGGGTGTGAGGGTGAGCTGAGGGTGTGAGGGTGAGCTGAGGGTGTGAGGGTGAGCTGAGGGTGTGAGGGTGAGCTGAGGGTGTATGGGAGAGGGATTAATGTGTGGGAGTGATAACGTGTAAGAGCTCATGTACGGGAGTGAGCTGAGGGGGTGGGGAGGTGTGTTTGTGGGCGAGGGGGGAAAGAGTGAACTATAACTTATTTCAAGACATCCCCAGAGATAAATATAAAACATAAATGGGATATAAATGCAGGGGAACTTGGGTCATTTACAAAACTTCCCGAGATCACCACCACCTTAGCATATATTTCTAAAGGATAAAAAATTACCTGGCAAGGTTACCTGGCTACCCAAATTAACACTGCGTCACAGTTTCACAGCAATGTGTTCAATTTAGCATATTCAGATACTTTTACTTATCCTGACATTTAAATTTATGGTTAATGAAAATTATTTAAAATATGTTCATCTTACACATTCCTCCATTTAGGTTATTGTATTCTTGAAACTGATAAACTTTACCAATGTCTCACAATAAGAGTGACAATAAGAGATTTGCCTAAAATTGACAAAAAGTGTACTATCGTCTCTCTTGAGAACTTGATATACCTGTGAGCTGTTTTGAGGGTTTTTCGTACTCCCACAACCTGGCCATGGGCTTGACATCTCTGGTGCTAGGGACTATTGTTTCACATTATACTTTCATTAAACGTTGTGCTACATGTTTATTATGAAATACCTCTACAAAACTCACAATGTATATGCGACACTTGTCGTCTGCATTAGTATGCATTATATTCATATTTGCTGTACATGTTGGCTATTTGCTTATGCTTATTTTAAATGCAAAACGGTTTATTGCTTACTTTTTAATCGTAAAACAATTATTAATGTATTAAAAATGTCTAATGAAGAAAACTTCATTATTAAAGCCGTGGTAAACATCTTCCTTGATCATCTAAACAGTTGAGAGTATCAAACTCTATCATCAGTGCAACTAGATGCATTTCAGTTGTTGTGCGGCCCGAAAAGGTATCCCTTGCGTAACCCCAACCCCGTGCCTCAATGTCCTCGACAAGAACAGTGAAGAGTGCAGCATAATAGTACTTAAATATTAGCAATGAAGATTTGAGGTGACTCATAAGACGTATTCACAAGTTATCACAGGGAAAACTAATATCCTTAATTCAATAGAAATGAAAATTACGACATACACAGCCCAAATCTAATTAAAAAATTTCACTAAGAAAAAACAACTTGAAGCTAAACTGAAGCGGTATTCTCCTGTTTACCAGGAACCAATATCCTAAAATTAACCAGCATATTAAATTTGAAGCTGCTCAGAAGTTGGATTATCAAGTTATCAGCGTTGAAGACAGTCGGATGGAGGGGGGGGGGGCACAGAAATTATTGCATGAAAATGAGCGTTTTAATTTTCCCACGTTTTCCATAAAAAGGTAAACTTACATAGGTCAAAAATCACTCAATCATTTTCTCTAAGATGACAACAAGATATCTGGATAAACTTGATAAATAGTATACTATCGTGTCTCCTTAGACTGTGATGTACCTGTAAGTGTTCATTCGTGGTTTAACTCTTGGGTAGGTAAATTTTATAAGCTGTGGGTACATATATCATTTTTTTACAACATAGTTTTTTTTTTACAACTGTCTAAAGGGCAAACATGATATGAGAGAATAATAATAGTTTTATTTCTTTGTGCCACACAAGGATGCAGTGGGCATCCAGGAATTAGGACAAAAGTAGGCACAAAAAACACTAAATTATGCAATGTATTTCGGGCACCTAATTATGTTTACATGCTACTTAAAAACTAGACAACATATTATGCAAGACCTATTGTGCAGTTAACTACAATCATAAGTACAACAAGAAAGATTGCAAATGATAAATGGTCAATTACAAAAGATTTACATATTATTTAAATGGGTTCAATGATCTTCAGTTTTATGGAGTGACTGTATAGAGGCGGTGAGAACACAGCAAGTTTAGCAGACTGGTATTTCTTACCTAAATTACAATACAAATATGAGATAATATATGATACTATTTATATATGGGAGCTGAAGGAAGACTGAAAAGAACAGGGAAAGAATCGGATGAAAACAGGTTTTGTTTGACATTATAGTTCATTGTGCAGATTTCAACTTAGGGTAACCCAATAAAGTCAAACACTGATTTGTTTCTGATCAGAAAAGACATTCTCCAGTTATTTCACAGAAACAAATTTGATTAATAAAATTGACACATCAAAACTTACAGAACCTAAAACCAAGGTGAACCGTCCATTGAGGAAAACATCAGCACTAAAAGTTTAAAGCGACCAGAAGATGCATTCTCTAGTTAATGCACAGATTACAAAAAAATGCACCTATACAGCCCGTACTAAATAAAATAAAATCATATATTTCAAAAGATGCGTCTGCCATTAAAGACTGATGTCGTTCAGAAGTTTATTTTAATTACGGAAAAATATTAGGTCCGTAGAGGTTATATAGCGCCAGTGAAATGGGAGGCATTCAGATTCGATTTAAGGCAGGGAAGGATGCGTCCATTTCCTTGGATCAGGAGCCCCTCACCAGCATCAAGGCAACTGCCCTTGAATGATGCATAATCCAGTTATTAAATGCAAAATATTACTATGCCATTCCGAGATTAAAAGTAGGGAAAATGGCACCTACACACTTCATTAATAATACCAACCTACTTCTAAGTAGGATACACAAGTGTTTAAATTTTAAAGCAGATTAGAAGAGGATTTGTGAAATTATCACACGACAACCCAATACGAAATTGTCTATATAAAACTAACCAGAGGGGTCATACACTTACCAAATGTTTTTCCAACCTTCTCCTAGTTTTCTAACAGGGTTGAAAATTTGAAGCCAATTGGATGAGGTCATCTCGTGTTGTGAACGTCTAAAAATGAGGGTGTGTTGTGAACGTCTAAAAATTAGTGTCCCGCTGCTCGATCCCTAGCGCACTCAGCTCACACACTGAGGTCCTGAGTTCGAATCTCCTCCGGTACGGCTGGAAAACATTAGGGACGTGTTTCCATAACACACCTGCTGTCTATGTTCACCCATCAGCGTAAAATGGGTACCTGGGTGTTAGTCGACTGGTGTGGGTCGCATCCTGGGACAAAACTGACTTAATTTGCCTAAAATACTCAGCATAACAAGCGGCTTTCTATATAGTAGTATGTCATTGATGTCAGATAGGCCTGTATACCATGTACTTGTAGTAAATAAAGATTTTATACTATTATAAGTTGGAGGAAGAAAAAAAATCAGCACATTATTTCAAGGCCCAGCCCTAAGATATACTACCTCCCCCCCCTTCCTCCCAGGAGGCGTCCCGCAACAGTCAACTAACACCCAGGTACCTACTTACTGCTGAGGAAACAGGGGCAATAGGTGTAAGGAAACATGCCCAACATATCCACCCGGTCGGGGATCGAACTACGGACAGTATGTGAGCGGAGTGTGCTATCAACCAAGTCAAGGGACACCTGCTATTTAAATATGATACAAAAAATAAACATAACAATATTAGGTTAGATATTGTAACATTGTTAGGTATATTCGTGTACCTTAGTTATATTTAGTTATATTTTAAATGCGATAAATTTAACAGACCAGGTATTCTGCTTGGTAATTTTTCTTAATTGTTGTAGCACTGATGGGATACAGTACACCGAAACGATGGAATGATCAATGAAGATGTTTGGATATTAAATGAAGATGTTACAATGATGTTTGGATATTAAATGAAAATGTTAAATACGGCTTTGGTATTTGTTCCTTATTCGTCTTAGATTCCCACGAGGAAAATCTATTTCCCAAGTTCATATTTATTATATTTTTTTATAATTGGTACTATTTCCAGAACAAATAAATACATGCGGCAAGCGGCAAAGTAATATTATAAACTACGGTTTATTATGGGAGCTTAGTTTACAGACAACAAACACAATAGTTCTGTTGAATCAGGAAACACTTCGCTTATCGAGTCCACAAACGAAATTAAAAAAAAAAATCACTAGAAAAGTTACAAACTCAAGAGGTAAGCCAACCCCACCCTCATGCTTCAGACCAGATCTATCCTCATGTAACCTAACCTATCAGACTAACACAGCCTAATGTATTATACATGAACACAACAAAACCTTATATCCAATTATTCTCGAACACAGCCGAACCTAGTATACCCCAACACAACGTAACTTGGTATACCCCAGCACAACGTAACTTGGTATACCCCAGCACAACGTAACTTGGTATACCCCAGCACAACGTAACTTGGTATACCCCAACACAACGTAACTTGGTATACCCCAGCACAACGTAACTTGGTATACCCCAGCACAACGTAACTTGGTATACCCCAGCACAACGTAACTTGGTATACCCCAGCACAACCTAACTTGGTATACCCCAGCACAACCTAACTTAGTATGCCCCAACACAACCTAGCTTATTATACCTCAACACAACCTAGCTTATTATACCCCAACACAACCTACGTAACTTAGTATACCCCCAACACAATCTCACCTTATACTATGATATTGTGTCGGCTGGAACTTCAATAAAAAAAATATTCGGCTCATTTAAAAATATGTGATTATTTCCAAGCGAATTTTGTATTTTTTTTCCTGTGACCACTCTTTATTGCTACCTCTTAGCCAAGAGTGAGAATGTGTCCGTGTTTTTGTGGGTGACAAGTAAAAACAAAGTCACAGGTAAAAAAAAGTCATAGAAAAATAATCACAAAACAGTCACAGGTAAGAAAAAAGCCACAGAACGAATTTGAATAAATTAAGCTAGGTCAGAATCATTTACGTTATATTAGGTTAAGATTAAATTAGGTAACGTTAAATTAGGTTGGTTCGGTTAGGTTCAGCGACACTGTGGTCAACTTACTCAACTACACGCAATCCAATTTTTTCCCCTAGCCAAAACTGATTTTTCTTGTGACTTTTTACCCAATTTGTTTTTTAGTTTATTCCAGAACACGAACGTTCACATATATAATACACACATATCAGGGATCAGTACCGTGCCCCTTATTGTTTACAAGATACGTAAATAACACGTGGGAATAGATAGCGACATACACTAAGCATGTTTGTCGACGACATTCAAATAAACTGATGAGAACACTAGGACGCTACAGGAAGATTTAGATAGACTGATGTCGGGTCATGGGGAAGTGGAACATAATTTTTCCTCCGTAAGCTATGCGTGTCGTAAGAGGCGACTAAAATGCCGGGAGCAAGGGGCTAGTAACCCCTTCTCCTGTATATGTTACTAAATGTAAAAGGAGAAACTCTTTGTTTTTCCTTTTGGGCCACCCTGCCTCGGTGGGATACGGCTGGTGTGTTGAAAGAAAGAAATGTAATAATAATAATCTTTATTTACTACATGTAAAAGGTATACAGGCCTAGCTGACATCAACGACATACTACTATATAGAAAGTCGCTTGTTATACCTGGAATATACCTGGAGAGGGTTCCAGGGGTCAACGCCCCCGCGGCCCGGTCTGTGACCAGGCCTCATGGTGGATCAGGGACTGATCAACCAAGCTGTTACTGTTGACCGCACGCAAACCGAAGTACTAACCACAGTCCGGCAGGTCAGGTACCGAATTTCGGGCAAATTAGGCCAGTTTTGTCCCAGGATGCGACCCACACCAGTCGACTAACACCCAGGTACCCATTTTACTGATGGGTGAACATAGACAACCGGTGTAAGGAAACACATCTGATGTTTCCACCCCTTCGCCGGGAATCTAACCCGGACCATCACCGTGTGAAGCGAGAGCTTTTGCCACCAGGAGCATACGACGACGTTTCGGTCCCATTTGGACCATTTACAGTCACACTAACAGGAAGGAGAGACTTTGTAAAGTTAGTGTAAATGGTCCGAGTCGGACCGAAACGTCGTTGTAAGCTCTTCTCTATGTGCGGGTTACTTGTGTATTATTCCAGTCACGGTATTGTGCCTTTTTGTTCTTTTTTAGATAAATGTAAGGTTCTACTCCTGGGAAAATAGAATAACTAGGGCACCTATAAACTAATATTGTAGACCTTAATCGAAAAAGAATTAGTTCTGGTTTGCAGTAATTTAACGGCAGCAGTGCATAACTGTTTGCAATAAAGCTAATACAATTAATTCTTGACTTCATATTAAGATGCATAAATAATGGAAGTCCTCAGGTTGTACTTCAATTTTTAGGTATCCTTGGTAAAGCCTCATTTAGATTATGTTGCTCAGTTCTGGTCTCCGTATTACAGAATAGCGATAAATAAGCTTGAAAACATACTTAGGGATGACAAAGTCGATTCCCTGTATCAAAACATAGGCCGAAGGCGCTGAATTTGTGCTCTCTAGAGAGGCAATTAAAGGGATATCATTGAAGTGCACAAATGGAAGACAGGAATAAATAAAGGGGATATAAATAATGTGTCTGAGGGTAATGTGTGGTGTTAATATTATGCACAGAACTCGCAGTCTGGAGATTTGGTGTGGGTTACCAATAATATAATATTCAGAGCTGTGGAGGGGTTGCTGAGGTGGTTTGGGACATTTAGAGAGGCTGAGGCAAAATAGGATGACTAGAAAGGTGTATAAATCTAGGGTGGAGAGAAGGAGGGGTAGGGATCATTCTAGGAAAGGTTAGAAGGAGGGGGGTTAAAGGAAATTTTATGTGCGAAGGGCTTGGACATAAAACAGGTTTATGTGAGCGTGTTGCATAGGAGTGGAGAACTTCATATAGAAATTAGATCAAATATAAATAACCCTAAATGGATAACCTATACGCTAAATATTTCTTAAAAAAAAAAAAAAATAAAGGCGAATCAAAAGAGGACAGGGTAACTTAATTGACCAATATATTCAATTTATAAGAGCCAAGTCAAAAACATAGTAAGAAAAGCTGAGAGAGAATATGACATTAATATTGTGAGAGAATCAAAGACCAACCCAAAGGGTTTCTTTCAGGTATATAAGCATAACATTAAGATAAAGATGGCCCACTTAAATGTAATTCTGGTCAACTAATTGTTAGTGACAAAAGAAATGTGTACCATTTTTAACATTTTTTCTCTGTTTTTTGCACAAGAGGATATAAATGAAATCCCGAGGATTAATAATTATACAAGTTAGGATGAGAATACGATATCTTGAAAAGACTGAAACCAAACAAAGTCACCAGGCCCTGACAAGGTGTTTTTAAGGGCTACTAAGGAATGTAAAGAGGAATTTAGCAAACCATTAGTTAGTCTCTTCAACAGATCACTACAAACAGATATCGTACCAGATAAGTGAAAAATGACAAATGTGATACCCATTTACGAAGAGGAAGATAAGTGCTTAGCTTTAAATTATAGAACAAACAGCCTAACCTTTACTGTGGGAAAGTTGATGGAATCAATAACTGTGGGTGCAGTTAGTGATTCTATCAATTATTGATTCGGTTTTACTAAGGGGTGTTTCCACCTTACAAAGTTACTAACCTTTTTCACTTACGTATTCGAGACAGCAGACCAAGAATACAATATTGAGTATATGGACTTGAGTAAAGTCTTTGAAAGAATCCTGCATAGGAAACTTATGAAGAAAGTAGTGGCACATGTTACAGAAGAAATTATTTCTTGGGTCGAATCATAGCTGACACAGACACCAGTGTGCATAAATGGGGAGAAGTCAGACTGGGGACCCATTAAAACATTGGTGCCACGGGAGTCAGTACTGGGGCTCTTGTTCACAATCTACATAAACGACATAGATGAGTGAATAAATAACGACGCAAATAAGTTTGCCGATGACAGTAAAATAGGTCATCAGATAATTTCTGATGAGGACTCTACAAAAGTACAAGATGAAAGGATAGATTGATGATGTATTCAGAGAAGTGGCAGATGCAGTTCAGTGCAGGAAAAATGTAAAGTTTAAATCCTAGGAAAATAAAATAACTTTTACTTATATGCTAAAAAAAAATAGGTAGAACTTATTCAAACCAGTTAAAAGATTAGGAAGTTCTGGTTAGCAAAATTTTTAGGCAAATACAAGTGTATGAGTTCGAAATAAAAATAATAGGATTCTTGGCTTCATATCAATTATTATTATTATTAGTAGTAGTAGTAGTAGTAGTATCACTCTCGGAGCTAAACCTTAAGAGAGATTGCACTGCGGCATCATTTCATGAAATATAAATAAGAAGTCCTAAGGTTGTACTTAAACTTTATATATCTGGTAAGGCCTCATTTAGATTACACTACTCAATTCTGGTTTCCCTATTAGAGAACAGACAGAACTGTGCTGGATAACATACAGAAAAGATGAAGTAGATCCCATGTATCAGAAACCTTTCCTACGATGATCGGCTTGAAGCACTGAATTTATATTCTGAAAAGATGTCGAATTAGGGAAGGATATGATTGAAGAGAAAGCAATGGGTTCAAGTTCAACAAATTTTTCTGTAAAAAGAATATTAAGGAAGATCTGGTTTAGCAACAGAGTTGTAGATGAGTGGAACAAATTCCAGCTGTAAATATAGATTTGATGGATATCTGAGTGGGTGTGACTGAATGTTAGTTACACCTGCCTAGCATGGGACAATAGGCCTACTGCAGTGTTCCTCTATGTCCTTATACTAAACCATGGATGGAAAACATTAAAATGCAAGATAGTATATTCATAAAAATAAGCTTACGAAAAGACAATGAAGCAGCCAAAATTTCAATTTGGGGGAAGGGGAACTTAGGCTAGGATTTTCAATCTGTGGGAGGCTTAAAATAAGATGCTGAAAAAAAAATCAAACCATTTTTAAAAAAATATACGATTTTCAGCATGTTAAATTTCTTAAACTATCGTACTTATGTGTGAAAATTAGCCATTAATTGAAAAAAAGAATGTATCTGGGGGTTTTAGCCCCTTTAGCTTTCCCGGTGGCTGAGCCACTGGGGTAGGATATGAAAACAGATGGTAAACAAATGCAGCAAGCTGGCCAAGGCCACGGACGCTACAAGCCACTACCATGACAAACGATGAACTTTTTCGTATCTCCCAGACCGAGTAGTTCAATATATCTTCATAGCGATGCCTGGTGTCAGCCAAGTATGTTTGGGGGGGGAGGTGGGGGGCGAAGCTGGCAGGAAAGCTGCATCGTATTTGCAATCACAATATTCTTCACCTTATCACCATCTTTATGACCATTCTTTTTTTCTTTTTTTTTTTTTTGGGGTGGGGGTATAACAATGATGCTCCTAGGTTTCACTATCTGCCTGCTCGCCCAGTTGAGGGAGGGAGGGAGGGAATAATATAAGTTTTTGTTTTTTAGCACATTGTGGAGAGGGAGGGTCTGTTGTAGCTGATTACAGCTAGATGGCACAGTAGAATTCTTCGATGAATACAGAGGTGAAGAGATTTGAGGTGTTAGTTCCTCAGATTTGACAGACAAGAAGGGGTAGTTTTGAGGTGTTCAGTCCCTAAGCTAACCCTTGACAGAAGTTGCTCAGTTCCAGAGTTTATCACTCTGAAGTAGAGGGACATGGACGGGTAATTCTTCAGCAATGTGAGGAAGAAATCCTTAATTAACAGAGTCCTGAACAATTATTTAACAATAAGGGGAAATTTCTCAACACAGTCAAGCATTTCTTTAACAGAGTGGCAAAATTTTCCAACAGTGTTGAGCGTGACGCGAACCCCACAAAATGCGACACTGGGCACAAGCAGTGTCTGGCTGCCATGTTTAAAGAGTATCATCTTCTCCCACGTAGGTAACTCGTCAACCAGCACGAGGCTCTATGCCAGGCCCCGGGGGAGCTCAACATAGCCAAAACCAGTGATGTGGATGACGGAAGCTGCTGTACAGCAGAGGTAAAGCAGAAATAAAGTACAAGTGAACACTATGAGTATGTACCTGTGACCAGTTTCGAGTTTTCCTACTCTCGCAGCCAGACCTGGAGCTAGGGTTTTCTGTTGACTGCCTGGTCAGCCAGGCTGTTGCTTGTTGCCCACGTATCCATCACAGCCTGACTGATCTGGCACTTGGCCGAGATAGTGATCCAATTTCCTCTGGCGGTATTTATATCCCCCAGGTGCTGCATGACCCATGTGGGTAATACAATACCTGGGGGAAGATGAGGCATTGTATCGAACCCCCTAATACAGAGGTATTAAGTTTGTTCCAAAAAAATTTTTGCATCACTGTCAATGAAAATAAATATATCTATTAATCTTTAAAAAAAATATTTAAGAAAAATCCAAATTTTAAGGGTGTTGTGCCAATTCGGCATGTTCAGTTTATTAGGCATAAGCGAACAATACTTAGATAACGGTTAGGTTTTCGTTGCTAAACTACTTATCCATACATCCGTCTAAATAGATGGTTAGGATAACAAAAAGGGAGCTCTCTCTCTCTCTCCCCACCTTACAATCCCTCAGACCACATTGCTGGCATAAACAAAGTGACTGGGGACAGAGATGCGGTAGTGATACATGTTAATATATCTGTATTCATAAAAGTTCAAATGTATAATTAAGAGGAAAGGAAACTGCTGAACCTTATATTTATCATTAAGACTGCTGCCGCAGCACCGCTATTACTATTTTTTAAAAGTAAAAGAATGCGAATTAAAAATCCACCTTCAGCCTTATTCAAAGTTCAACTCTACTTATTTCAAATGTTATGAAGCATCCAGATACTGGAAAGAGAGACAGACAGATACAAAGACACAGACAGACATTCATGGCTATCTGCAAGTTTTAACATTGTGGGTGATGATAAGACTAAAAGTATCGTAATGATCACTAACGCACAGTCGCCGGCAACACTGTATCAACTCTCAGCATCAGCGAGTGGGCACATATAAACAAAAACACCACATTCAGTATGTTAGAAAACTTAATTTACAATCTGCAGTAAAACATTAAAACACACAATGGGGCCAGGAGCTATGAATCGACCCCTGCAACCATATATAGACGAATACATACATATACAGTTATGCGTCGCTTAACGATGGGGACAAGTTATGAGAAATGCGTCGTTAAACGATTTCATCATTGTGCGAACGTCATAGTGTACTTACACAAACCTAGATGGTATAGCCTACTATACACCTAGGCTATGTGGGGTTTTTTCCCCTCTCAGATTTGCTTGTAAGCAGATAATGCACCAAGAACGTTCCTCTCTATTAATGCAAACCTTTCGGTGTTGGGGTTCATGTTTTCAAACTTTTTAAGGAGCTTGTTAAGGTCTGCAAAAGCATCTGCTAGATCCTTCACTGAATTTTCCTTTGGATTGTTCTTTTTCTTCTGCAGGGGTCATGATGAACAAAACGACACGAGATTAAATCAAGCACAAGGGAAATTGATGTTATCAAGAGACGCGGTAAACACGAGATGTACGAGACTGCTGCCGGAGTAACCCGGCATACTGTTTCACAGTAAACTTATTTTCTTATAAGTAGAAAAAGTACACTCTAGAATAACGATAAAAATTACAATATAGTAAATAACAAAAAAGCACAATACCGTGACTGGAACAATATACAAATAACCCGCACATAGGAGAGAAACTTACGACGACGTTTCGTTTCGACTTGGACCATTTACAAAGTCACACCGTAAATACATAAACCAGTAACATAGTTTATTATTATTATTATTACCACGCTTTTATCACAGTACTGCATAAGAGACTGGAACAAAAGCTAGAGGAGCAGGCAGGAATAACAGGAAAAGCACTGCAATGGATCAGAGAATACCGGAGAGGAAGGAAACGAGTAATGGTACGTGACGTGGTGTTGGAATGGGTGCATGTGGCGAGTAGGGTTCCACAAGGGTCAGTCCTAGGGCCGGTGCAGTTTCTTGTATATATGAATGACATGACAGAAGGGAAGGCTACAGAGGGATGTGGACATGTCAGTAGTATAATACTTGTCTAGTATACACTTATGTATCACCCTTATGTGGGCACCTCTATCCTTTACTCTGGTGTCACGTGGCTTTACTTGAACAGCGCCCTGCTGGGCCGTAGGCCGACCAGTTAATATCAGACAAGGATAAGTGGCACATGTGTGGGAGGCTGGGCTTCGTCTTACTCCGTAATTATACGAAAACAGACTATCCAGTCGAGTCACTGCTACCATAATTCCTCGTACCAAACCCCCAACACAGACAGGCTACAAGCTCGATCCGACAAATGGCTCCTGGAGTTTAACCCAAGTGCATAGTTATGAAGCTTGGGAAGGACAAAGAAGACCGCAGACGGAGTACAGGCTCGGGGGTCAAAGGCTGCAAAACTCACTAAAGGAGAAGGATCTTGGAGTATCATACCAAGCATATTTCCTGAGGCGCACATCAATCAAATAACTGCTGCAGCATATGGGCGTCTGGCAAACGTAAAAATAGCGTTTCGATATCTAAGTAAGAATTCATTCTCCATGCTGGAGTACGCAGCACCAGTGTGGAACCTGCACCTGGTCAACCACAGAGAAATTAGAGAAAGTGCAGAGGTTTTCAACAAGGCTAGTCCCGGAACTAAGGGGTATGTTCTATAAGAGGTTAAATGAACTCAACCTGATGACACTGAAAGACACGAGGGCTAGAGGGGATATGATAACGTACAAAATACTGAGGGGAACTGAAAAGGTAAACAGGGGCAGAATGTTTCAGAGATGGGATACAAGAACAAAAGGGCACAATTGGAAGTTGAAAACTCAGATGAATCACAGGGATGTTAGGAAGTATTTTTTTCAGCCTTAGGGTTGCCAGGAAGTGGTTCAATCTGAAGGGTGAAGTAGTAGAGGCGGGATCATACATAACTTTAAGAGGTACGATAAGGCTCTTGGAGCCGGAATAGTGGACCTAGTAGCAACCAGCGCGAAAAGGTGGGGCCAGGAGCTGTGAATTGACCCCTTTAATCACATAGGCGAGTACATACAGATGAGCACACTCGCGCGGACGCTCCTGATCGAGAACTGAGATGGGGGAGGAAGATAAACAAAGGCGCGGGAGGGGATATAATATTTTGTGGGTCATATACCATGAAGGTCAAATATTACGTACAGATATCGATAAACTTTCTCAGCACGTGTGGTGAGAACTGGTGTAATCTAGTGAAATTATTTTATTCCTTACTCCTTTGAATAATTGCTGTTTCTGCTGTTATACAACCCTTAGTTTTTAAGTGGTCTTTAATGATTGCATGGCCTGAGAATATAGGCCTCTATGTATAATCAAGAAGAATAAGCGTCACAAATACTATGACTGAAACAGTTTACAATTAAGCCCCTAATTTGAGAAAAAGTACATTGCAATCCAAGATAGCTATACATGGTTCTTGATTCATCTTGTTTAAACAAGAAAAAACAAAAAGTATCACAAAATCCAGACAGGCCAACTACAAAACCACACTCCAGATCAGATCTAATCCAACGTAACCTCCTATTCTTAAACTTATTTTAACAGAACCTAATCTGGTATACCCTAACGCAACCTAATCTGGTATACCCTAACGCAACCTAATCTGGTATACCCTAACGCAACCTAATCTGGTATACCCTAACGCAACCTAATCTGGTATACCCTAACGCAACCTAATCTGGTATACCCTAACGCAACCTAATCTGGTATACCCTAACGCAACCTAATCTGGTATACCCTAACGCAACCTAATCTGGTATACCCTAACGCAACCTAATCTGGTATACCCTAACGCAACCTAATCTGGTATACCCTAACGCAACCTAATCTGGTATACCCTAACGCAACCTAATCTGGTATACCCTAACGCAACCTAATCTGGTATACCCTAACGCAACCTAATCTGGTATACCCTAACGCAACCTAATCTGGTATACCCTAACGCAACCTAATCTGGTATACCCTAACGCAACCTAATCTGGTATACCCTAACGCAACCTAATCTGGTATACCCTAACGCAACCTAATCTGGTATACCCTAACGCAACCTAATCTGGTATACCCTAACGCAACCTAATCTGGTATACCCTAACACAACCTAATCTGGTATACCCTAACGCAACCTAATCTGGTATACCCTAACGCAACCTAATCTGGTATACCCTAACGCAACCTAATCTGGTATACCCTAACGCAACCTAATCTGGTATACCCTAACGCAACCTAATCTGGTATACCCTAACGCAACCTAATCTGGTATACCCTAACGCAACCTAATCTGGTATACCCTAACGCAACCTAATCTGGTATACCCTAACGCAACCTAATCTGGTATACCCTAACGCAACCTAATCTGGTATACCCTAACGCAACCTAATCTGGTATACCCTAACGCAACCTAATCTGGTATACCCTAACGCAACCTAATCTGGTATACCCTAACGCAACCTAATCTGGTATACCCTAACGCAACCTAATCTGGTATACCCTAACGCAACCTAATCTGGTATACCCTAACGCAACCTAATCTGGTATACCCTAACGCAACCTAATCTGGTATACCCTAAAGCAACCTAATCTGGTATACCCTAACGCAACCTAATCTGGTATACCCTAACGCAACCTAATCTGGTATACCCTAACGCAACCTAATCTGGTATACCCTAACGCAACCTAATTGGCATATCATAACCTAATCTTGTACAAACTAAACCTAATTTCGTATGCCCTAACACAACCTAATCCGGTACCTTACCACAGCTTAATATGGTATACCCTAACACTATCTAATCAGGTATACCGTAACACAACCAAATCCAGGTATACCGTAGCACAACCAAATCCGGGTATACCGTAGCACAACCAAATCCGGGTATACCGTAACACAACCTAACCTACAATACTCCCAAATATAATCTACTATACATTAACACAACCTAATCTAGTATACCCTAACAGCTTAATCTAGTATATCGTAATACAACCTAACCTATTACATTTTAAGTTAATAATATAATACATGTAGGGCAGAGGTAGACGACTGCTACTCAACGGATTTCGGCTATTAATTATAGCGTGAACTGTACAATATTAAGTTTGTTTAACAGCTGACATATTATTTTGTAGTGCAAATGATAAAAACGTAATAACGAAACAAACTTAACTAAACCTAAAATTGCCTAACGTAACTTAACCGTGCTCCGCCATTTGTACTGGCGCGTCTTTGTGTACATTTGGCCAGGGGCGTTATGCGACTCAGACACGCTGCGCAACAAAAATATATTTTCGCTATCTACAAAATAGCAATTTTGACAAGAAATACTTATTCTGTTGTGTACATATTAGTCGCATGTAATGTAAAATGTTAACTAATGCCCGAGTTTTGCCGACAGTGGCAAACAATAGCTATATGTCGGTCTGAATATCTAAAAAAAAAAAAAAAAAATAATCAGCCTAATTTTAAAATGTAACATTATTACTGTCAATTATTAATAATCTCTGTCGCCATCTATATTATCTGATAATGTGAGCTGGAAATAGTTACAGTTTCTACGAAATCAGCATTGTTGGTTACGATATTGAGTGACGGGCATGCCTATAACCGTAAACGTAATGCCCCTAAACGGTAAACGGTGGAAAGTTTACAAAGGCAACGCTCTCGCTTCACACACTGAGTGTCCGTGGTTCGATCCCGTCAAGGGTGGAAACATTGGCCGCGTTTCCTTATACCTGTTGTCCCCGTTCACCTAGCAAGCAAGTACCTGGGTGTTAGTCGACTGTACATAGTCTATAAGTCATCAGATTAAGCTGCCCCTAATGCCATGGCATATCAGTGGCTCTCCTTGCACTTCAGTTTATAATTGTAACTACCAATATCTATGTAAAATTGCAATGAAATCAAATTTACTTTACTTTAGTGTGGATCGCATCCTGGGGGAAAAAATTAAAGGACCCCAATGGTTATCTTGGGTGGCTAACCTTCCGAGGTTAAAAATCCGTACAAAATTTTACAGTATCTTATCACATACTCACAAGTATGTATGCATATATGGGCAGACACTTTCCCAGAGCTGACAACCTCATTTGCCTTCCCCACCAATACAAAAATGGAAGTGGCAAACCACCTAATAGTTCCACTGACAGTGAAAAAAAATCAGAGTCCCGATGAGCAAGTAAGAAAACTGGAGAGGGCAACACAGTGGGGACAATCAGGCTAATCACCAGCGAAGATACAGTTGCCCCCAGGGACGACACTGGAGGACAGGAGAGATAGGGGGGCCATGATAACAACATATAAGATACTGAGAGGAATTGACAAAGTGGACAGAGACAGAATGTTCCAGAGATGGGACACAGCAACAAGGGGACACAATTGGAAGTTGAAGACTCAGATGAATCACAGGAATGTTAGAAGTATTTCTTCAGTCACAGAGTAGTCGGGAAGTGGAATAGTTTAGGAAGTGATGTAGTGGAGGCAGGCTCCATACATAGCTTTAAGAAGAGGTATGATAAAGCTCATGGCGCAGGGAGAGTGACCCAGTAGCGGCCAGTGAAGAGGCGGGGCCAGGAGCTGTGACTCGACCCCTGCAACCACAACTAGGTGAGTACAACTAGGTGAGTACTACTCAAACACTTAAGAGAAAAGCATCCTGCCAGGAAAACCAGGGGCACCAACAGTTCAAACACCCGTCCCCACTGTGAAGCCACTGTTGTGCAAGACTCAGACGTCTATAAAACAATTATGTCGTTCCCATCTGGCTCTGTTTGGGACTACACAGGAATAAGACCCCAGCATTTAAAAGAAATGGTTAATCCGGTTAACGGGGAGATTGCTGAGACACTACTTTCGGAGATTACAAGCTCGTTAACAACTCCTTGGCTGGTCTGATTCCTGACAAAATTAAACCTTTCTTTTTTTTAGTGACTCACTTTGTGCCCTTAAAAAGAAAGATGGAGGAATTAAGTCAACTGCCATAGCAACACTCTTCGCCACCTCGTTTCCAATGCTGCTGTCCAAAGTATTCGCACAGAGGCGTCCATGATACTTCAACCAAACCAGCTTGGCTTTGGGTCCCTCAGGGAAGCGAAGCAGCAGTTAAGGCAACAAGGGCGTATATCAACAACCTGCCTGAGGACAGTGGTAAAATTTGATATCAAGACTACATTTAACTTCCTAATAGGAGACGTGGTATTAACAGCTGTACAAGAACATTTTCCTGGTCTCTTCCCTTTTGTTTTATCTGGATACAGCAAGGAATCAATGCCTCCTGTTTCAAGAGCGTGAAATCACGTCATCAAATAGAGGATAAAGTATTGTGTACTCGAATCCTGCTGTGGACTGGTAGATAATGTTTGTAAATAATGTCCCCTGTTTGCGAATTGAGTGTACTCACCTATTTGTGGTTGCATTGGTCGATTCATAGCTCCTGGGCCCGTCTCTTCACTGATCGCTACTAGGTCCTCTCTCTCCCTGCTCCATGAGCTTTATCAAACCTCGTCATAAAACTATGTATGTTTCTGTCTCCACTACGTGACTTTCTAGGCTATTCCACTTCCTGACAACTCTATGACTGAAGAAATACTTCCTAACATCCCTTTGACTCATCGGAGTCTTCAACTTCCAATTGTGACCCCTTGTTTCTGTGTCCCATCTCTGGAACATCCTGTCTTTGTCCACCTTGTCAATTCCTCGCAATATTTTATAAGTCGTTATCATGTCTCCCCTAACCCTCCTGTCCTCCAGTGTACTCACCTAGTTGTGGTTGCAGGGGTCGATTAATAGTTCCTGGCCCCGCCTCTTCACTGGCCGCTACTGGGTCACTCTCCCTGCGCCATGAACTTTATCATACCTCTTCTTAAAGCTATGAATGGATCCTGCCTCCACTACGTCACTTTCTAGGCTATTCCACTTCCTGACAACTCTATGACTGAAGAAATACTTCCTAACATCCCTGTGATTCATCTGAGTCTTCAACTTCCAACTGTGTCCCCTTGTTGCTGTGTCCCATCTCTGGAACATTCTGTCTGTCCACCTTCTCAATTCCTCTCAGTATTTTATGTCGTTATCATGTCATCCCTATCTCTCCTGTCCTCCAGTGTCGTCAGGTCAATTTCCCTTAACCTCTCCTCGTAGGACATACCCCTTAGCTCCGGAACTAGTCTTGTTGCAAACCTTTGCACTTTCTCTAGTTTCTTTACGTGCTTGGCTAGATGTGGGTTCCAAACTGGTGCTGCATACTCCAATATGGGCCTAACGTACACAGTGTACAGGGTCCTGAACGATTCCTTATTAAGATGTCGGAATGCTGTTCTTAGGTTTGCTACGCGCCCGTAGATTTGGAAAGGATATAAGGAAGCACTAATTTTTCAATAGAGTTGTGGATGAATAGAACAAACTGCCTTGTGAAAACAGTGATTAGCTTTAAAATTAGATTTAAAAGGTACAAAAGTGGAAATGGTTGGGTGTGAGTGGGATCATCCTAGCATAAGTCAGTAAGCCTGCTGGTGTGCAGTCCTTATGTTCTTGTGGTGGTTTCATACTGGTGGGTGATGTAGTAGTGCATTGGTGGTTGACATGGTGTTAGGATGCTGGTAACTGATGTAGTGGTAGAGCACTGGTAGTTGATGTATTGGGAGGGCTCTGGTGATTGACATAGTGGTAAGACAGTACTGTTTGATGTATTGGTAGGGCTTTAATGGTTAATGTAGGGATAGTACACTAGTGGTTCATATGGTTGTATGATTATAGTGGTTGGTGTGGGGATTGTAATGTTATTGCAATCAATTTCATGAAATTTGTTACAAAATTAGTTGACAGTTACTTCACAGATTTTGAAAAACCTAAACTACGTAGAACCTAAAACTACTTGACACTGTATAGTTGTATAGCTGAAATTAGATTATTTGAATGCTAAGTTTAATGCTGTGTAAAAAAGTTGTCTAAAGATAAGATTATTAAAAGTAATAACAATTTTAGTTATACTGAAATAATTACTGAAAAGGGAGAAGGGGAGAAATATATAGCAGTGATAATAAATGTATGAGTATAAGCTGAAGAAATTAGGCTGCAGTCTAAGTTACATATATTTAACGTTTATATTTGATCTATGTAAATTTATATAGACTCAAGGTACTTTTTAACAATATTTTTAAAGCAGTTAGAAGATAGTGAACTCTAAAAATCTTCTGGTAGAGCATTCCATACTTTTGTGTCGTATACCTGCATGGAATTTTCGCTTGGGCTGAGTTGAACATATGAGATATCAATGAAGTCTTTGTTTCTTGTATTGTCTATTCATTCTATTGCAGTTCTCCAAGGTTTAAGAATGGGTTAATACAGTATTTGAACTGAGTGCACAGTAGTTAGTATGGATGTTTTGTATGTTGAGTTAATTTAAACTTTTCATTAGTGGAGGAGGGGTTGTGTTGGGGGAAGAAATGGGGTTTTAGAACCTGATTGAGTAATCATCAGGGGCAGCTCCATAAGTTTTATATAGTAGGGGCTAGGGAACTGCTTTGCAACAATGTTATTATTTTCATTTAGGGGGTTTTGGGAGGCCAATGGAATTTTTGGGGGTAAAGCCCCAAAAATTCCACTGGTGATCATGCTAGAAGCAGGTTTTTATTGGGTTTTAAGTGATTTGCTGTTGTAGATCCATGTGTGCTTTTACCACAAGTGAGGTAAGGATAGATTAGAGAGTTGTAAAGAATGAGTACTATTGTTTGCGGTGGATTTACATAGTACAGTAATGTATTTTTGAAAGAAACTCAAGTTTCTTGAGTATCAGTACAGGTGGGTATTGATAAATTTTTATGATATTAGTGGGTATTGGCAAATTTTGATGGCATCATTATCAAC
Source organism: Cherax destructor (assembly GCA_009830355.1). Classification (NCBI taxonomy): domain Eukaryota; kingdom Metazoa; phylum Arthropoda; class Malacostraca; order Decapoda; family Parastacidae; genus Cherax; species Cherax destructor. The sequence continues at coordinate 221,906 of WNWK01001826.1, read as the reverse complement.
CTAAAATTGAGTAGTGGTATTGTCAAAAAGTGTTGGTACTGTCCCATCACTTTTACCATTATGTTCAACTGAATAGTTTTTGCTTTATTCCAAAACACTTTAGCATGTAGGTCTCATCAATTCTGAGTGTGACATTTTTAGCTTTACTCCCAAACATTATGTAAGAAGTCTTATTAATAATGAGTGCGATATTTTTAGAGCACGTATATATTTTCACCAGCACATCGTCAGTGTTGTTGAGGACAACTGGATCTAGATTTGATGAAGATGAGAGATAACAGAGGCCCTTGGGCACTGCTGTGTGGCACCCCCATGTTGACAGGTGAAATTAATGAAGTACTGTCAGTAGTGGTCACATACTGGTGTCTGTCGTTATGGTTGGACTTTATAGATATGTGAAAACATGGCCTCTGATTCCATAATGTTCTAAGCAGTAAGATGTGGTCTACTGTAACTTTTCTTAGATGAATAAAGAGGTCCACTGCATATTCAATATTTCTAGAGGTGAATAGATTAAGTCATGCATTTTTATTATTTTGTCATTTATACTTTCACTTGGTATGAAACCAAACTGTTAAGATTATTACCAATGTGTTTGTTTATATACTTTTTCAATCTTTTCAGATAATAACAGCAAGTTAAAAAGTGACCTGTACTTATTGATTCTCCACTTTGTGGATTGGTATACCCTTTGCTATGAGAAAGTTTTAGTTTCTATACGTATACAGTTTGTTGAACAATGCTGCAATAGTAGGTGATATATGAGCAGCCTTTCCTATACAGTACTTTACTATAAATGGTGATATATTGACTGGTTCCTACTTGACTTTTTAGCAAATTTATTACCAAAGTTACCTTTGTAGTTAGTTAAAGACAGGTATAGAGTGCTTGGGTGATTATCAGAAGTTGTCTCTGACTTGAACAGAGAAGTTTCTTGGCTAGGTTTATTACTCTAGTTGAGAAGTTAGTTTGTTTATTTACAATTTCACCCTTTTGGATTGCAGGTTCATTTCATTTAGTTAGTATAATTTCTTTAGTTTAAGCAAATTTACTTGAACCCAGTAAAATGGAACCTTGGTTTTCGTTTGCCCTGGTTTTCATCGAATTCGGTTTTTGACGACTTTTTCGTCAAAATTGTGTCCCAGTTTTCGTTCATCACCTCGGTTTTCATCCACCGTACTGAACATGTCCACCTGCCTGTGCCCACACAAAGCATCCCACGCACGCGTTCTGAGTCTGTCTGGCTTTGTTTCTCGTCGAGTGAACATTACCCTGCGCATTCATATGAAACATTTCGTAATAATCCATTGTTTTTTGTGCTTATTGAGTGTGACTGCTAAATAAGCCACCATGGGGCCGAAGAAAGTTCCGAGTGCCTTTGGGGAAGTCCATGGGGTTGGATGTGAGTGGTCAGGATGTGGAAGAGTTGGTGGATGACCACAGGGAAGAGCTAACCACTGAAAAGCTGCAACACCTTCAACTGGAATAGCAACAGATCGCAGTTGAGAAAATTGCTTCAGAGGAGGAAGAGAGAGGGAAGAATGTGCCTTCTTCAGTGATTAAGGACATGTGTGCAAAGTGGAGTGAGTTGCAAAGTTTTGTGGATAAATATCACCAAGTTCAATGACAATGCCTTGTCCCATTTTAGGCAAATCTTAAAGAGACGCCAGAAACAGACCTCTCTGGACAGATTTTTTGTGCGACAGGGGTCCAGTGACTCACGCTGGTCCTAGTGCCAGTAAAAGACAGGGAAGTAACCCCAGATAGGGACTTGATACCTGAAGTCCTTATGGAAGGGGATTCCCCTTCCAAACAATAACCTCTCCTCCCTCTCCCCTCCTCGCCGTCTTCCATACGTCAATAGGAGTCTTTAATAAAGGTAAAAGTTATGTTAAATGTTCATTTATCCATTTCATTAGTCCTTTATATTTATTTCTCATTGTTTTCTGTATGTAAAACTATATTCTCTATAAAATGTATTTTTTGTCTGGAATGAATTAATTGGATTTACATTATTTCTTATGGGAAATATTGCTTCAGTTTTCGTCAGACTTTCTGGAACAAATTAAAGATGAAAACCGAGGTTCCACTGTATTTGAATGTGCTTCCAGGTCTTTTTTAAAATTTCCTTTTGTTTCATTGGTATAATTTCTTTAGTCTACGCAAATTTACTTGAACCCAGTATTTGAATGTGCTTCCATGTCTTTTTTAAATTTCCTTTTGTTTCATTACCCTGTTAGCATAATATACTGCTGTTCATGTGTTTTATTAGCTGTACTGTATATAATTTTAATAGTTCTTTGGGAATTAAGTTCAGTTTATTTTTTATAGCTATGCTTTTTGCTAATGGATGTGAGGATGACCATTTATTGTAGAAGCTTTGATTTTTTTGTATAAATAATACTGTAAGTGAACACATGAGTTAATGTCCTGAACATTGTTAAATTCTCTCTGCAATGTTATGGATTCCTATGGAAAGATTATTCACTGATGCTTCATCAATAAGCCTGAATGAGATTTTATTAGTTTTAAGTGATAACTTTACATTCGTGACACAAAAGATAGGGGGTAATGATCAGTTGAACTGTTGGTAATAAAGCCTGCTTTTGGATGAGTTATTATATTTGTCCAGATGTAGTCAAATGAATATGCAACTGTCTTGGTAATTGTATATGTTCAGATAATTTGTATATGTTCAGGAAACTGGCTATTTGCAGATCTTCTGAATGAATGAGGTTGATGTTAAAATCTCCAGAAATTATTAGGTAATGTTGAATGTAGTGTTATGAATAGGTGTTTAAGATTATCATCACTTAACTATGTTGGTATGTGATGATCTGTAAACAGCTTCTACTGTGTGTGGAGGTTTAAGTTCATCAGTGTAGCAGATTGCAGATCCACCTTCTTTTTGATCAGGGTTTTCAGTTATATATAGCTTTGTACCCAGGTAAATTACAAATGTCTGTCGTAATGTGTTTTAGCCACATTTCTGTAAAAATAATGAAAGTTAGGTTTGCAGTTAATGATTCTTTAGAGTGCACTGATGTTGTCTTCGTGTTTGCTTAGGGATCTATCATTGTAGGTTAATACTATGTTTTTAGCATTGCTGATGATAGTTTTTGTTTGGCAAGCTAAATAATATTTATAGTGATCAGAGAGAAGATTTAGATCAGGATCAGTATTTAGCATTCATTTACTATAATGTGTCAATAAGAAATTACTGAAAACGAAGAGATAAAAGTTATCTAATACTGTGCTTCTAACAATAATGGTAATAAAAACAATTCTAAAATATGAGTCACTAGTAAAACAATTATAAGAGTACTAACAACATAGTAAACATATAAAGTGTACTGTAATATTATACAGAATAAAATACAAAAATACAGAATGCTATACACAAAACATGAAAAAAATATAAAAAAAGCTAATATACAAAACATATAAAAACAATTTAGCTCCTGGCCCTGCCTCTTCTCTGGTCACTACTGGGTCTCACTTCCTGCTCCATGAGCTTTATCATACCTCTTCTTAAAGCTATGTATGGATCCTGCCTCCACTATATCACTTCCCAGACTACTTCACTTCCTGACAACTCTGTGACTGAAGAAATACTTCCTAACATCCCTGTGATTCATCTGAGTCTTCAACTTCCAATTGTGTCCCCTCTCTGGAACATCCCTTAAACCTCTCCTCGTAGGACATGCCCCTTAGCTCTTGGGAATAGTCTTGTTGCAAACCTTTGCACTTTCTCTAGTTTCCTTACATGCTTGGCTAGGTGTGGGTTCCAAACTGGTGCTGCATACTCCAATATAAGCCTAACGTACATGGTGTACAGGGTCCTGAACGACTCCTTACTGAGATGTCGGAATGCTGTTCTTAGGTTTGCTAGGCGCCCGTATGCTGCAGCAGTTATTTGACTGATGTGCGCCTCAGGAGATGTGCCCGGTGTTATACCCACCCAAAGATCCTTTTCCTTGAGTGAGGTTTGTAGTCTCTGGCCCTCTAGACTAAACTGTCTGCAGTCTTCTTTGCCCTTCCCCAATCTTCATGACTTTGCACTTGGTGGGGTTGAACTCCAGAAGCCAGTTGCTGAACCAGGCCTGCAGCCTGTCCAGATCCCTTTGTAGTTCTGCCTGGTCGTGCTCCATGGGTAACCTGGTATAAAAAATAACCTAAAACTAACATGTCCAAATATATATTTATCTGGAGAGCGCAAAATCCATAGGGTCATAAAATGCGTTGGGTAATGGAAGGCAATCAAGAAAGAGATCCCGTGGCTCAGTTGGCAATCCTCTTGCCTCATACACAGTGTCTGTGGCTCAATCCCCAGTATGGGTGAAAATGTAGGTCATGTTTCCTTACACCTGCTGTCCCTGTTCACCTAGCAGTAAGTAGGTACCTGGGTGTTAGTCGACTGGTGTCTCGCATCCTAGGTGAAACAAGATTGAAGGAACCCCAATGGAAAAAAAGACAGACAGCCCTCAATGACACACTGATTTTTCTTGGATTATCCTAGGTGGCTAGTAATAAAGTAAGGTTATTCAGGTACAGGTACACATAAATACAGTTACCTAAATTATCATACATAGCAGCATATGTGTAGGTTACCTAGGATAGCCCAAAAAAGTCAAAGTGACTTATTAACATTGGGGTCCTTATTTTAACCCTCCGGGTTAAAAATATGAATAAATCTTATTTTATCTTAAATAATTTCTTGAACCAAGAGCCTCTCACTGTCATCAAGGAACCTCCCTTGAGGGAAATGTGCAAACATTAAAAATATATTAGCCGTCACAGGACGCAAAAAATTAAAAAACAATGGGGCTCCTACACAATTTTTTTACTTCACTTTATTAAATGCTGTAATTTGGGCGAATTAATTACGTTATATGGGATGAGGCTTGATAGTGCTGGCTACAAGTAAATTTTTATACAGGGTTCGCAACTAAGTTCATTTTTTTTACAATGGTGTTATACAGACATTATGTAGAAATTACTCTAGGATAACCCACTAATGCTAATATGACTTATTTCCGGTGGAGATCTTATACTATTAGAAGCAACACAAATTTCTTCCGACACCATAACATGGACAGCCATCTCAAATTACTAGGTCCTTCGTGGAATAACTAAAAGGAAAATCACCAGCCTCAGGAGAGTGTCACTACCACAGCAGCTGTGATGCTTCTGTTACTTGAGTAAACGTTAACATCACGACGCATTATGCGTACATTAGCTTCACAGCTGATCACCTCAACAACGACCTCATGCACTGGCAGCTTCTCTTCATACGTCACATTTCTCATCATACTCGTGCCACTCAATTCTGACGTTACAGGACAAGCAAAGCGCATTACAATCATATACACACCACTTGTTTCGGCGTTGACATCTTGATGCAGGATCACCACATAAATATGGTGGAGAGGGATGCAGTACACCAACACTCACACTTGCTCGTGGGTAACTGTTTACATCGCGTCGATTCGTGGTTAGAGGAGGCTGGTCCATGACGTAGTGATACGTCACAGCAGCCTCGAGCGCTCGTTGGTCCACCTCACAATGAGATCAAAGGGGCCTTACTGTTTATTTGATGTTTATTTTGGTTTCATAATGTTTCTTCCATACAAAGTATTTACATTCGTGCATCACGTGCATAAACAGTATAGGCATACTCGAGAAAACTACAGTAATTTGTAAGCTATGTATGCAAAATGAATCATTGTCTTGACTTTTTTCTTGGGTTAGTTTAAGTAGGTAATTTACACAACATATGATAATTGTGCTTATGTGTACCTGTGCCTAAATAAACTTACTTACACCTAATTAAAAACTAACTTATACTGATCAAACACAAGGGAGCGCCGTACTCGCCCTTTTAATTGTATTCCTACAATATTTTTTTCATTAGCATCATTAGATAATGCTCAGAGTATAAAGAACTTGTTGCCCATCACTTGTTGTATAACATGTTTGCTGGAGCTGTCATATACATTTCTTACTGAGGATGTGACTTTCGGCAGAACTAGATTAGATATTTACGAGGACCCCCAATGGAAATAAGTCATTTTAACTTTGTTGGGTTATCCTAGGTAATTTACACTATGTACGATAATTGTACTTATGTGTAACTGTGCCTAAATAAACTTATTAAGTTCAGAAAACAGACTAAACCTGTATGAATTATTCAGCGTTATAACAAAACTGAATTGCCTAACACATCTGCATTGAAGCTTTCTCTAGATGCGACCCACGAAGGTCGCCAACATTGGTACCTATTTATACTATTACACAAGCACGAGTATAAGTGAACTTGTCCATATATCTCGCTGGCCTGGAATAGAACCCGGCGAATTTTCTATTGTGAGCCTAACAGTCTCGCTACTGAGTTATGAGTTATCTCATATTCCTTTAAAGCGTTAAACCCGTGAGCAGGTGAGCGGTGCAGGACTGTGGTTGGGTGAGAGGGAACCAATCATCGCTGCACATCAGCCACAAGGTTCACAACTTAAAAGGTCGTAGGCTCAATACCCGGGACGGCGACACGTATGAGCACATCTGACATCTCTTATTGCTCCTGCCCATCTAGCAATGAAAAACTGGCACATGTGTGTTTGTAGACTTGTGGATCAAATTAAGGAGAGAAAAACTGCAACACAAATGTGTTAGAAACTCTAGCCCTGTTGGCAATCCTCCCCACCCCGGGTAAAATGCCAACGTGTAAGGAAGTACAGGTCATATTCCATGGTATCAAGCATTGGGTAAAAAAAAAAAAAAAAGAGATATCCCTACGTTGTCGTGTATCAGATGTTAAACAATGGATTTGCTTATGATCAGGTTCATTAGGTTTAGCTCTGATTTCATGATTTACCATGAATTAGTGTTCAGTATGATATTTCGTTTTTATGTTGGCCACGTCACCAGACCTACATTTGAGGACTTTCTGATGTGGAGAGTGAGTACACTATGGTACAACAGACATAAATGCACTTTAATGTTATTCTTTACCGACTATATTTCGCCCACACAGTGGGCTTTACCAAGTCACAAATAGATCGCATATACTGCATTTCTCTATTATTCTATTGAGTCGGTATTTTATATCATTTATCTCCACACTATGGTACATAAAACCAGCTTCGCCCATTTTTTGAGTATTGGTGTTTTATTTGACGAGTTACGGGTTACAGGGCAGGCTTTTGCAAGGTAACATTGTAACATTGTGGTATCTTCATTGTGGAAACGTTTCGCCAGTCAGTGGCTACATTGGTCAGTTTACTAAACCCTTTATATAATTAACCTGTCAGACACATCAACACTGGGTGGCCCCGTGGCCTGGCTGGCAAAGCTCTCGCTTCACACACGGAGAGCCTGGGTTCGATTCCCGGCGGGGTGGAAACATTTCGAAGCGATTTCTTACACCTGTTGTCTGGTCGCATCTTGGGGGACAAGATTGACGACCCCAATGGAAATAAGACAAGACAGACAGTCCCTCGATGACGCACTGCTGGGTTATCCTGGGTGGATAACCCTCCGGGGTTAAAAATCCGAACGAAATCTTATCTTGGTTCAGGGAATTCTTCAACGCTTACCTAACCTACAGGCGCCTCATGACCTACTTCCACTAACGGATTTTACCATCGCTGATACCGATTCCAACTGCTTCACCTCAACCACCTGCAGTATATAATCCCCTCCACGCATATGCTGCCTGTAACAATTGGTTATAATTATAACCATAATTTTTAAAGGGGTGGACCGGTAAGCCATGGGAAGGCCTCGGTCAGATAATCAAAAGCTCTAGCTGTGGGTCATCATTATGACTAAGACCTGCTTCAGGAAACACTTGTCCTGTTTCCTGACAAACCAAACCTAACCTAACCTTATGCTGTACTTCTATCAAGATTGATGGACTGAACGCATCGATTCCAGGCTGAGGGACTAATTACCCCAAGGCTGTTGACGCTATAAACCTTGAGTCATTTTTTTTTATCTAAAACTTCTTCTCCCACTCAAAGAGATACTGTATTGTCTATCAGGCCAGGGAAACCGGATAGACAGTGGTGATTGTTTTCTATATGACATTTTGCAAAGTATTGTACAAGGTGCCCCAACCGCATATACTCCTAGTAGAGAAATTAAATAAATAAAATTAAATAATCCTAAATGGGTAAACAATAGATTAAAACACATCTTGGGTGAAAAGTTGTCCCGCAGCTCGATTGCTAGAGCTTTCAGCTCACACACTGATGTCCGGGGGTGGATCTCTGGTACGGGTGGAAACATTAGGACGTGTTTCTTTAAGACACCTGCTGTCCCTGTTCACCTAGCAGTAAAATAGGTAACCTGGGTGTTTGTTGACTGGTGTGGGTAGCATCCTGGAGACAAAATTGACCTAATTTGTATACCTTGTACATGTACTTGTAGAAATAAAGATTATTTCTATTAAGATAGAAATTTGCAGGAGGATCGAAGGAGTCCGAGAATTACCTTATTGATCAATATATTCAATTTAAGAGATGTAAAATAAAGGAGTAGGGAAAGTTAAAATAGAATAGGAAATTAAAGTTGTGAGGTAATCAAAGATTAACTCAAGGGGTTCTCTTAAATAGTATATAGGAATAAGAGGGAACAGAGGCCCACTTAAATATAACTAAAGTTAGTTTTCTGTTACTAGCAAAAATAGGTAACTTTTTTAAAACACTTATTTCCTCTCTGTTACACATAAAGATACAGAAATCTATATATATACATGTCAGTACAAGAGTAAATTATGGAAGAACAAACTCACTATTGATAATATGGTCCTTAGACAACTAAATTTAAACAAACCTGGTCACTGGGTCCTGACGAACTATTTTCCATGATTCTAAAGAAATTGAAAGAGGAACTTTGGCAAATTACTACAAAATATATCGTACGTGTGTGTGTTGACTGTCATTTTGTCCTATGCACATGTCGATTGAAGGCTGGGCCTGTTGTGTTAGTTACCATTTTGTCCTAGGCACATGTCGATTAGACACTAGGCCTGTTGTATATATATGTGTGTGTGTGTGTGTGTGTGTGTGTAAGGAAACACTTCGAAATGTTTCGACCCCGCCGGGAATTGAACCCGGGCCCTCCGTGCGTGAAGCGAGAGCGCTAGCCACCATGCCATCGGGGCGTGTGTACTCACCTAGTTATGGTTGCATCATTCGCTGCCCGGTCACTGTGGTGAGTGGGTGTGCTGGCTGGTTTCCCCTGGTGGCCAGTGTTGACAACTTTATTTTCTCCAATATGGCGGAGACGTATAGAAGGAGAGTGCATACTGTGTGCATAGAGGTGCTTGTTGGCACTATTTATCCGTCAAATGCTGAAGTTCTCTTGCCAGCCATTCTCAGAGACACTTATGGAATTCCCACAGCAGACATTTATGGGATTTCATTAAATGGAGCTACACGAGTGTTTGTGAAGTTCTTGACAAGTGGTGCCTACGAGAGGGTTGTTGATGTCTACCAGGAGAAGCGCATGGTCGTTTCAGAGGGTTTGGAGGTGAGATTAAGGGATGTATCAGCAACCTTTACGTGGATACGTATACGGAACATCCCTTTTGAAGCGGATGCCGTGGATGTGAGAGATGTTTTTAAGGCATATGGAGTGATCCATGCGGCAAATGTTGGCAGGTGGGCGCAGGGTACCTACGCTGGAATGCCGGAGGGATCTTACAGTTTAAAGATGTCTTTGAGAGGCCAATCCCTCGTACGTCCTGATGCCAGAATTTAGGACGCAAGTTTACGTGACGTACGTGGGGCAAGTACGGACGTGTCGGCTCTGTGGTCAGCCAGGGCATATAGCAGCAGCGTGTGAGAGCGTGGACCACGACCCCAGCAACAACATGGGGGCAGGAGCATGGTGCGGAGGGCCCTTCAGGTGTGGTCCAGGAGGTGCATGGGTCATCTTCAGGGTACATGGACGGTGGAGATAGACGGTGGAGTGACGTGGTAGAAGAAGCGGAGGTGGTGGTGGTCTCCTTGCCACCTGTGCGCAACCAGTGATGGTGGAAGACAGCAAGGTTGCTGTCGTGCAGGAGGAGGTGGACGATTTGGTGGAGTTGACGGGGCCTATGATGGAGGACCTGAGGATGATGCTGACAGTCCGCCTTCTGTGGGAGAGGAGTCCGTGGTGAAGGACTACCCGGAGGTAACAGCAAGCCCGGGTGAAGTGCTGAGTGAGGATGTGAGTAAGGTGCTTGTGGTGGCAGTGAGGAATCAGTAGAGGTGTGTGGTTGAGGCTGTGGTTCATAGGGAGGAAAATGATGTGAATGAGGTGTCTGAAGAGGTCATGGAGGTGGCGGGGGAATCCCGCAAGAGATCAAGTGGCTCGGTAGAGGATGACGTGTTGACGCCGGGTCAGAGGACAGGTAAGAAAGTGTTCGCGGATGTGGTCAGGGGAGGGAGGGGGGGGTCAAGGGTAAGGTCTTGGATAAGGAGGGAGTAGGTCTCAGTGGGGGTGGGTCAGTGGTCAAAGCAGGAGTGTCGAGAACGATGAAACATCGAGGGAAACCACCATTGAAGCCTTCAAGTGTATCAGTATGAATGTGAACGGCCTTAGGGCCGAGGTCAAGAGGATGTGGGTTGAACGGACATTGCGGAGAGAGGGCATTGACGTGTGTTTTCTCCAAGAACATAATTTTAGGTGTGGTGGGGATCTGAAGTTGCGGGGTTTTACTTTGTACACTGGTAGTTCTGAAAATTTCAAGGGTGGGGTGTTGGTAGGTATTAGGGAGTCCAGCCCTTTTCATCTGAGGTCATGGGAGGAGGTAGGGGGCGGGAGGATTGTTAGGGTTGATGGTGAATGGGGTGATATCCCGGTTAGCTTCATTGGCGTGTATATGCCGCGGTTAATGTACGTAGTTTAAAGGGTGAGTTTGTGGGTTACTTAGTATATGCATTACGGGGACTCCCTGAGGTAACTGTGTTAGCAGGTGACTGGAACTGCATAATTAGGAAGCGTGATGTGGAACCGAGGGTGCAGGATGTATACTAGCGGAGTTGCGATACTTACTGGGAGCGGTGGGGTTCGAGATGTGGTAGATGGTAGGGATGTCATGGTGGAACATACGTTCATAAGGAGAGGATATGCAGCACGTTTAGATCGGGTGTATGTGTCCTCGCGTATAAATGTGGAAGAGGTGCGTAACATAGCGTAGGGTTTTCAGATCATAGAGGTGTGGTGGCAGTATTAGGGTGGGTGGGTGCTGTTAAATTTTATTCGGATCTGTGGAGGATGAATGTAAGTTTGTTAAAAGGGAGGATCGTGAGGTTTTGCGGTTTGGTGGGAGGGTTTATGGGGTGGAGGCAGGGAGATTAGGGGCGTGGTGAAGTGGTGGAATACAACAGCGAAGGAGGCAGTGAGAGGTTATTATAGGCGTGAAGGTGTGGAGGAGGCGGGATATAGGTATGGGTTACAGCGATATTTGGAGGGGCAGTTAAGGGACTGTTACGGAGGGGGGGGGGTGCCATCAGCAGGAAATAGCGTACCTTAAGGGGAGATTAAGGGATATTCAGAATGATGTTTTTAGGGCGATAAGGGTACGTAGTCAATTAGAAGAGGTGTTATGGGGATAGGCCTCAGGCACGGTATTACGGAGGTTTCGGAAACGTAGAACGGGCATGACGCTGGCGGCGTTGATGGTGGAGGAGGAGATGGGTGGGTATCATCAGGGTCAGGTCAGGTGTTACGCACGACAGAGGGGATGTGTGCTTATGCAAGGTTATGGTTTCAGCGTAAATTTGAGGGTAGGGAGAGGGATGAGGTTAGTAGGAGGATTGTTTTGGAGGGAATTCAGGGGAGACTGGGAGAGGAGGATAGGAAGGGGTTAGGTGGGAGGATTACAGTTGACGAGGTATGGCAGGCGGTGCAGGGATTGAGGATGGGGAAGGCGCCTGGGGTGGATGGGTTGCCTGGGGACTTCTATGTAGCTCATTGGGACGTATTGAGGGATGTTTTAGTGAAGGTGTTTAATCAGATGAAGGATAGGGGTAAAATGGAGGAAGTACAGAGAACTGGGGTAGTGGTGTTGGTGCCGAAGGGTAGGGATAGTGATAGGTTGCAGGGGTATAGGGCTATAACATTGTTGTGCTCAGACTATAAGATCTATGCAAAGATACTGGCAAATCGCATGAAAAGGGTGTTGGAAAAGGTATTGGAGGTTGGCCAGTATGGGATACCTGGACGTAGCATTAGGACGGGGCATAGGAGAATTAGGAATTTCGTGGAACATAAGGAAGAGGGGGAGTCCTAGGATTAGACTGGGCAACCGCATATGATAGTGTGGATAGGGAAATGTTGGTTGAGGTTTTATCGAAGCAGGGGTTTGGGGAGGAAGTTGTGGGGTGGGTTAGATCCTTATATGATGGGGCTTTAGCAAAGGTACAAGTTAATGGGAAGTTAGGGGTTCAGGTGAGTTTAGAGAGGGGTTTGCGGCAGGGATGCCCCCTGTCGCAGATTCTTTTCGGGTGTCTGCAGGACCCCTTTTATAGATTAGTTAGAGAGGGGGTATGGGACGGGGACAGGTGTGAAGGTTGTGAGACGGGAATAGTAGGATATGTAGATGACACGACCATATTGATAGGGAGTGGTGAGGGGTTAGATAATGTTAATAGGATTATTGAGGTTTTTGGTGGGGCTACTGGTATGTGCATCAACAGGGCGAAATCGAAGTTATTGGAGGTAGGTTCGTGGGTGGGAGGGCCGTTGGGGAGGAGGGGGGTGGCTGTGTGTTAATAGTATTAAAATTTGCGGTGTTATTTTCAGTCATTGTAGTGATTTGGCGAGGGGATTAAATTCGGAGGAAGTGGTGAGTAAAGCGCTTGGACGGTTAGGGGGTTTTAGTCCGGGTGAGGTCACGTTGCAGCGTGCCTTGGTGGTTAATGTTTTAATTTATAGTAAACTTTGGTTTGTGGCGGCTGTATATCCTCTCCGGGAGTGTGATATAGGGCGTTTGTTGGCGAGGGTTTATAGATATATTTGGAGTTATGGGAGGCACTGGTTGGCTCGTGAGGTTGTGACGGCTGGAGTGGGGGTGGGGGGTTTGGGGTTGATTCCGTTGAGGAGTAGGCTTCAAAGTTTATTTGTTAAGCAGGAATTTTTGGTGGGAGGGGAGATTGGAGGCAGGAGGGTCGGTAAGGTCATGAGAGAGGTACGTAGGTGGTGGAAGGGTAGGGATTTGTTGCGGTGTGAGGATCTATTGAGGTTTCTTTTAGTAGTTAGGGAGCCTGGGAGAGTGAAGGTGAGTAGGTTGGATAGAGTGGGGAAGGGGGGTAGTGCAGGGGGAAGGTATTTATCCAATGTATAATTGGAAGTTGGTGTGGTACTGGTTGAAGAGGCTGAGGGTACCGCCAAGGGTTCGAGAAACAGGGTATAGGTTTTTATTGGGAATTTTGGCATCTCGGGCACAATTGTGCCAGATGGGAATAATAAGGGAGGGGTTCTGTCTGAAATGTGGTGGTCTCGAGACCACGTATCATGTAGTTTATTTTTGCGAGGAGCTGGGTGGGGTTAGGGAATGGTTTAGTGGAGTATTGAAAAGGGTAGGGCGGGGGTTTGTCGACCCTAAGAGCTTTAAGTATAGATGTGGGGGTTTGTCCTGAGGATGTACGACGGCAGGTAGCATATTTGGTAGTAGAATTCATACATATTTCGTGGAGTAGAGAGAGGCCCCAGGTGACGTCCGCATTAGAGCTTCAGCGGCAGGGTTTTACAGGACTCGGTGTCGTAATCAAGTGGTTTACGAAGGGAGTTGGTGTAAGGCTTTTCCTTTGGGATATCGGAATCTTACTGTCGCGATTTTATTAGGGAAAGGGGAGGGTGCGGTAGTAGAGTGAGAGGGCTGGTCAGGGTAGCTGGGGGGTAACAGAGAGTGTGTGTGGCTGTATCTAAGGTTTTACGGGGTGTCAGGGGATAGGCGGGTGGTTTGGTTTTGATGCTTCATAGTTCAGGCAGTTTCTCTGGTTTTGGCGGCGTTTATTTAAAAAAAAAAAAAAGTCTGTGGGTGGGTGGGGACTTGGTAGAAGATGGGGAGGGTCGGGGTGTCAGGGTATATCACCTGTTCCTTACCGTGGGCGTCAACACGGTTTTGTGGCGCCTCCTGTGTGTGGAGCCAGGGTTTTTTTTTATGAGTAATAGTAAGACAGGTTCCCATGACCTAGAATGTATGTTGGGCGTGTGTGTGAGTGTGGTTTTTGTTTTGTTTGTCATGTTACACTTTTCACTTGCAAGGCCAGCATTGCCTAGGAGTCTATGTTGTATGACTTGTTGGGGCCATGGTTCACATGGTATAGGCTGACCTTGTAGCACCTGGTTAGCAGGTGTGTTTAAGTTGTCATATATGTTAGATGTCGTGGAAGTGTTATAATGAAATGTACCTTAGGAAGAAGGTTGTCTTAATATTGGTGTGTTGGTGGCCACTCTATTTGACAACGACTATTTCTAGGCTTTTCTGTAATCTCTTTTCTAATGAGTATTTTATGAGTTTGACATCAGAGGTAGGGATGGAGGGGGGGGGGTTGTCAAGTTTGTGTGAGTGTTATTTACTGATGGAAGTCTATTAACTTTTAGTAATAGCCTCTGGAGGCTGGGGAGGAGGAGTGGCAAAATATGGGTTGTGTTGGTATAACATTGTAAAGTTTAGGTGAGATGTTTTGTATGGTACTGTAAGGTAATGGGGGTTTTGTAACTTGCATTTTTATTATGTCAATATTATGTTATAGGTCCTGTGGGCCTTGTATTAATATGTATTGTATATATGGTTTAAAAAAAAAAAAAAATTGTGTAGGGGATGCTAACAGTGCATCGTTTAGGTTTTCAGGGTACGGGTGATTTTAGGCACTTGGGGGGACTGGTACTTTAGAAGGGTGGATATTTGGGGTTTTGAGAAACTACTCCCATGTTTGATATGACATGTTTTGTTTGTTGGAAGTTTCCTTATCTTTTGTCAGGGATATGTATGCTCAAATTGTTTTGTGATATACTCTCTTTGTGGAGTGGAGCAATAAAGACCTTTTGTTTGTAAGGTCATGTGTAGTGTTATAGGTTAGTGTTTTTAGAAGGTTTAGTGTATGACACTTTTATATTTTTCATGCCAGTTTGGCTGTGGGCCCGAATAGGCCCTTGCTAGTGTTTACATTATTAGGCATTTAATATGTTTTGTGTAATGTTGATGTTTAACCTCTTGTTTTGAGGTAAGGTTTTGGTAAATGTTTTTGTACATAACCTGTCTTTAAATAAAAAAAAAAAAAAAAAAAAGTTATGGTTGCAGGGGTCAGGACATAGCTCCTGGCCCCGCCTCTTCACTGGCCGCTACTGGGTCACTCTCCCTGCGCCATGAGCTTTATCATACCTCTTCTTAAAGCTGTGTATGGAACCTGCCTCCACTACATCGCTTCCCAAGCTATTCCACTTCCCGACCACTCTGTGACTGAAGAAATACTTCCTAACATCCCTGTGATTCATCTGAGTCTTCAACTTCTAACTGTGTTCCCTTGTTGCTGTGTCCCATCTCTGGAACATTCTGTCTCTGTCAACCTTGTCAATTCCTCTCAGTATTTTATATGTCGTTATCATGTCCCCCCTATCTCTCCTGTCCTCCAGTGTCGTCAGGTCGATTTCCCTTAACCTCTCCTCGTAGGACATACCCCTTAGCTCCGGGACTAGTCTTGTTGCAAACCTTTGCACTTTCTCTATCTTCTTTACGTGCTTGGCTAAATGTGGGTTCCAAACTGGTGCTGCATACTCCAGTATGGGCCTAACGTACACAGTGTACAGGGTCCTGAACGATTCTTTATTAAGATGTCGGAATGCTGTTCTTAGGTTTGCTAGGCGCCCATATGCTGCAGCAGTTATTTGGTTGATGTGCGCCTCAGGAGATGTGCCTGGTGTTGTGTGTGTGTGTGTGTACTCACCTAATTGTGGTTGCAGTGGTCGAGACTCAGCTCCTGGCCCCGCCTCTTCGCTGTCCGCTACTGGGTCTCTGCTTTCCCTGCTCCATGAGCTTTATCATACCTCGTCTTAAAACTATGTATGGTTCCTGCCTCCACTATATCTTTCTCTAGACTATTCCACTTCCTGACTACTCTGTGGCTGAAGAAATGCTTCCTAACATCCCTTTGACTCATCTGAGTCTTCAGCTTCCAGTTGTGTCCCCTTGTTTCTGTGTTTCCTCTCTGGAACATCCTGTCACTGTCTACCTTGTCGATTCCCCGCAGTATGTGTGTGTGTGTGTGTGTGTGTGTGTGTGTGTGTGTGTGTGTGTGTGTGTGTTGTGTGTGTGTGTGTGTTAGTTACCATTTTGTCCTAGGCACATGTCGATTAGACACTAGGCCTGTTGTATGTGTGTGTGTGTGTGTGTGTGTGTGTGTGTGTGTGTATGTGTGTATGTGTGTGTGTATGTGTGTATGTGTGTATGTAAGTGTGTATGTATATGTGTGTGTGTGTGACCCAACAATAAAATTTGCACCAAGAACTCATTACAGTTGTGACCGGGTGTAGACTAGTGAATTGTTCATTGCTTTATAATTTGTTCATGATTGTAACCATGTATAAACGTAAGTAAGTAAATAACAAAAAAGGCACAATACCGTGACTGGAACAATACACACACAACCCGCACATATTACGACGACGTTTCGGCCCGACTTGGACCATTTACAAATACCCTTCCTCTGTCTCTGTGTGTTAGTGTGACTTTGTAAATGGTCCAAGTCGGGCCGAAATGTCGTCGTAAGCTCCTCTCTTTTATATGTGCGGGTTGTGTGTGTAGTGTAAGTAAGTAAATTTACTTACATGTTTCATTACCTTTGTAACTTGTGAGTTCATTACCTTTGTAGCTTGTTAGTTCATTACCTTTGTAACTTGCTCAGCTATCAAAACTTTGGGGTCCAGTCCCTGGACCCATTATGTACCTCTGTAATCTTTTGACTACCGCCCACAGGATGGGTATGGGGTGCATAATAAAGATATCAAATTAACCAGATAATAATAATAATAATAATATCTTTGTTTACTACAAGTACATGTACAAGGTATACAGGCTTAGTTGACATCAATGACATATTGCTATACAGAAAGCCGCTTGTTATGCTGAGCATTTCAGGCAAATTAGGTCAGTTTTGTCCCAGGATGCGACCCACACCAGTCAACTAACACCCAGGTACCCATTTTACTGATGGGTAAACATAGATAACTGGTGTAAGGAAACACGCCCAATGTTTCCACCCCTTCGCCGGGAATCGAACCCTGACTTACACCAGGCCACGTGGAAAATGGCAAATATGATACCCATTTGCAAAGTGAGAGAGATCATCAGCTTTAAGTTATAGTTCAATCAGCCTAACCTTAAATGTGAGAAAATCGACAGAATAAATAAATGTGGGTGAAATTTGAAGCCGCCTTCAAAAAATATAATTTGACCAATGAATTTGATCACAGTTTTACAAAGAAGAGTTCTTACCTTATGAATTTACTAACCTTTTCATTAGGATATTTGAGGCGGTAGACCGTGATAGGGAATACGATATTGTGTAGAGTATATGGACTCCAGTAAGGCCTTTGATAATCCCACACAAGACACTGATGAAGAATGGAGAGGGTTTCGGGGGCGGGGGCGTAGAGTTCAAAGTTAGTGAAAGGAATGTGACAGCCATCTTCCTTGCTGAACATAAAACAAATCAGTCTCTCCCTTGAATCATGTTCACCATTGTCCAGTTCATTACCTTTGTAACTTGTTCAACTATCAAAACTTTGCAGCCCAGTCCCTGGACCCATTATGTACCTCTGTAATAATTTGACTACCGCCCACAGGATGGGTATGGGGTGCATAATAAAGATATTAAACTAAACTAACTAAACACCTTGACTGTAATCTTAAATTTCAGACCCACATCCAGCATTTATCCAAGAAAGTTCCCAAAATAATAGGCATTTTTTTGGGGTACTACTATGTACCCCAAACGGCACTCCTTACACTATACCACTCTCTAATCTACCCTTACCTCACCTATAGTATTTGTGCTTGGGGATCGACCACGGCCCATCACCTAAACCTTTAATAACCCAACAAAAAGTTGGTTAGTTTAAAATCTTTATTATGCACCCCATACCCATCCTGTGGGCGGTAGTCAAAGTATTACAGAGGTACATAATTTGTCCAGGAAATGGACCCCAAAGTTTTGATAGCTGAACAAGGTACAAAAGTAATGAACTCCAGGTAGATCTGGTCACAATCACGAACAAATTACAAAGGTAATGAATACTCTACACGTCTATACATGGTTACAATCATGAACAAATTATAAAGTAATGAGCAATTCACACGCCCACACCCGGTCACAACTGTAATGAGTTATTAGTGCAAATATTAATTGGGTCACACACACACACATGAGGAACTCAACATGAGATTTAAGGTATGTATTTACAGTGAAGACAGTAAGGACTGGGAGGTCAGAACAGAGGGGTACACCAACAAGGGATATACCAACAAGTGTTGGATGAAATACACACAACCGAGGAGGAGGTGAAGAAGCAGTGTTTTTGTTTTAACGAGCCTTCCCAGAAGTGTATCATGTTGATGCCACACTAACAAGATTTTGGTGCTCAACTGCAATATACTAGACCCCATTTTCAACATTAGCTCATATGGGCACCTGGCAAACCTGAGAACAGCATTTATATAATTCAGTAAGGAATCATTCAAGACTCTGTACACCGTGTACGTCAGGCCCATACTGGAGTATGCAGCACCAGTTTGGAACCCACACCTGGAGAGTTTACCTGGAGAGAATTCCAGGGGTCAACGCCCCCGCGGCCCGGTCTGTGACCAGGCCTCATGTTGGACCAGAGCCTGATCAACCAGGCTGTTACTGCTGGCTGCACGCAGTCCAACGTACAAACCACAGCCTGGCTGGTCAGGTACTGACTTGATGTGCCTGTCCAGTGCCTTCTTGAAAACAGCTAGGGGTCTATTGGTAATATCCCTTATGTATGCTGGGAGGCAGTTGAACAGTCTTGGGCCCCTGACAATTATTGTGTTGTCTCTTAGCATACTTGTGGCTCCCCTGCTTTTCACTGGGGGATGTTGCACTGCCTGCAGTCTTTTGCTTTTGTAGGGAGTGATTTCTGTGTGCAAATTTGGTACTAATCCCTCTAGGATTTTCCAAGTGTATATTATCATGTACAGTGGACCTCCGGTTATCGTAATTAATCCGTTCCTGAGAGTGTGACTAAACCCGAATTTGACGATTTCCGAATTCATTTTCCCCATAAGAAATAATGTAAATCCAATTAATCCGTTCAAGACACCCAAAAGTATTAAAAAAAATAAGTTTTTTACATTAAATATACATTTACCTACAGAGAAAACAATGAGACATGAAGAATAAAACAATAATAACATGACACTTACCTTTATTGAAGACTTGTTGATGTATGGAAGATGGGAGGAGGGGAGAGGATGGAGGAGTTACTATTGTTTGGAAGGGGAATCCCCTTCCATAAAGACTTCAGGTACCAAGTCCTTTTCCGAGGTTACTTCCCTTCTTTGTTTTTTAATGCCACTAGAACCAGCTTGAGTCACTACACACCTGCGGCACTAAATATCGGTCCAGAGAGCTCTGTTTCTGGCGTCTCTTTAAAATTTCCCTAAAATGGGACATGAGATTGTCATTGAACATGTCGCAGACATGGCCTGTAACAGCTTTGTTAGGGTGATGTTCCTCCATAAATGTTTGTACCTCACTCCACTTTGCACAAATGTCCTTAATCTTTGAAGAAGGCGCCTTCTTCCAACTCTCTTCCTCCTCCTCTGAAGCAATTTCCTGAGCTGTGGTCTATTAGTGTTCCAGATGAAGCTCTTGCAGCTCTACAGTGGTTATCTCTTCATTGTGGTCCTCCACCAACTCTTCCACATCCAACCCCATGGAATTCCCCAATGCCACAATACTTTCCACAACTTCCATAGGCTCCTCAGGGTCAGCCCCAAACCCTTCAAAATCCCTCTCTTGGACACATTCTGGCCACAATTTTCTCCAAGCAGAGTTCAAAGTCCTGGAAGTCACTCTATCCCAAGCCTTACCTATAAGGTTTATGCAATGGAGGATACTGAAGTGATCTTTCCAGAACTCTCTTAGGTCAATGCAGTGTCTGAGGTCACATCAAAGCACCTTTGAAACATTGCTTTGGTGTACAGTTTTTTGAAGTTTGGAATGATCTGCTGGTCCATGGGCTGGATGAGAGGAGTGGTATTTGGGGGCAAGAACATCACTGTGATGAAACAAAACTCCTCCACCATTTGGTCATCCAAGTCTGGAGGATGAGTACGAGCATTGTCCATTACCAAGAGGCACTTGAGTTCCAGTTTATTTTCCAGGAGGTATTTCTTTACAATGGGGCCAAACACTTCATTGAACCAATCAAGGAAAATTTCCCTCGTGACCCATGCCTTACTGTTAGCCTTCCACATCACACACAAATAAGCCTTGGCAACACTGTTTTTCTTGAACACTCTGGGATTTTCAGAGTGATACACAAGTAAAGGCTTCACTTTGAAATCCCCACTAGAATTACTACAAAACATGAGTTAGCCTGTTTTTCATAGGCTTGTGTCCTGGCAGTGCCTTTTCCTCCTGCATGATGTAGGTCCTCTTTGGCATTTTCTTCCAAAAGAGGCCTGCTTCGTCACAATTGAACACTTGTTGGGGTTTGAATTATTCAGTCTCTATGTACCCCTTAAATTCCTGCACATATTTTTCAGCCGCAGATTTGTCACAACTGGCAGCCTCGCCATGCCTTACCACACTGTGTATGCCACTACGCTTCTTAAATCTCTCAAACCAGCCTTTGCTGGCCTTAAATTCACTAAGATCAACACTAGTTCCAGGCATTTTCTTTACGAGATCGTCATGCAACTGCCTTGCCTTTTCACAAATTATCGACTGCATAACACTATCTCCTGCTAACTGTTTTTGGTTGATCCACACCAACAACAAAGTCTCCACATCTTCGAGTATTTGCGATCTCTGTTTTGTGATCATATTTGCACCTTTTGCAACAACAGCTTCCTTGATTTCCTTTTTCTTGGCCACAATGGAAGCTATGGTTGTATGGGGTTTCTTATACAACCTGGCAAGCTCTGCCACACATACTCCACTTTCATATTTTGTAATGATGTCTTTCTTCAATTCTATAATGTTTCTCACCTTCTTTACCAAAGGGCTGGCACTAGGAGCTTTCTTTGGGCCCAAGATGGCTTATTTAGCAGTTGCAAGCACTAAAATGAATGGAATATTACGAAATGTATCGTATGAACACGTGGGATCGTCCTCACTGGCTGGTAAACAATGGCACACTGACTGTAAATGGTGTGTGGGGTCGTCGGGCTGCCGCTCGGATGTGTTCAGGATGAATGACTATTAACGAGTTAAATGACGATTACCGAGCCAATATTTTGACGAAAAAACGTTACTATTGCCAAAAATTACGAAATCCGACGACTACGAAATCCGGGGGCCACTGTATCTCGCCTGCATTCCAGGGAATACTAATCAAAGGACTTCAACCATTGACAGTAATTTAGGTGTTTTATTGTACTTGTGTGTGCTGTGAAGGTTCTCCCTAGGTCAGTAATTTCACCTGCCTTGAAAGGCATTCTGTTACTCATTAGGAATATTTCTATACAGTTTGCATAATAAAAAGAATAAGTCAAGTTCATTTCCTGAGACTGAAGACCTCGGCCAACCAAATAGTGGGGGGTACAGAGTGACTCACTGTAAGCTATATGGTGTTCACAAGTACAATGATTAATTTGGTGGAACTTGTGGGTAGAATACACGTACCTCACATGCTTTCCATAGGAATGTACCGTACCACAATGTTTATGGACAGGGACAAATAATAGAAAATGAGTTATTTCATGATTTAGTTTATTTGTTTTTGTCCTGTATATTGACATCCTTGTTCAACTTAGCTCTCAGACTACAGTATACAAAATTAATGCTGGACTAAGAGTTGTAGGGGCTCCAGGGCAAGCAAGTTGTGGGGATCCATTACACTAAAACTTCATTGTTAAATTGAGTTTCTGGTGTTATTATGTAACCTGTTAACCAGTTTTGAATTTGTTTTTCCTACAGATCTGCATCTGAAAAGCAAAACAAATGTATCTTCACAAAGTTTAATGTAATGTATCCTAATAGCCCAGAACCCTGCTCTGTGGAAGCCCCTTCTGTGTGAGGAGCTTCTGGGGCTAGCACCCAGGATGTCCCCAATTTAATCTGGCAATGTACAAAATCTTGCTTTGTTAACATCACAGGAGTTTTGTGTTTGGTTTGATGTCACAAATTCATAACCTCTATCAAAGTAATAAATGATGATTCTGAACAGGCAGTATACAGTAACTTTTGTTAATGTTTACATATGGAAATATTTGTATCACTGGTGGATGGATATTAGAGAAAGCATATTGTATCCTCCAACACTGACCTGGTAAGTTATTATCTTTTTGGATTAAGTTGGTATTTGTCCATTTGTTTCACATCAATGATGTGCAGAGCTTGTTCCTGTAGTTTTGTGAGTGGTTTAACCCTACAGCATTCAGAACACCCTATCTTGCTTCTAGAACTATACCTCTTTATATCTTGAATCCTCACTTGCCTTGAGAAGGAATTAAACTGTGCAGCTCTTTCTAGGCCTAATTGGCACCTGAGGCTTTGGTTGTCATAAAGAGACATATAGCATGTTCTCTTAACACTATTTTGAAGTTATGTCAACAGAGCAGACCTGTGACAAACTTCCAGTACCTATTTCTATGGCCTATCAAAGTCCTTTCATAGCTCTCCAAAGGCTCCTAAAAATAAAAATAAAATGTAGAGTATTTACAGGTTTCCCCTTGCTTTATGCCGATTCACTTGATGGGAATTTCTAAGCATGTGATACACATTAATTGTATGAGATTAGTGCAGTTCACAGTGTGGAAGTATTTATGGTATGAATGAACTTAGTACAGCTGCCAGGGGCCTGAAATGCATCTACAGCATAAAACAAGGGACACGTATACATACATATGACTGTGTGTATATGCTTACATTTTTCACTTTGGAACCAATTAATGACACGAATGCTGATGTTCAGTTACCATGATTGCAAATATTCAAACAAACTATTTTCAACAGATAGTTTTTCTCAGCTATTTTTTTATCTACTGAACTCACCTTTTTACAAATATTTATTTTATGCAAGTGTAGTAAGATCCTGTCTGTTTGGTGAATACAGTACTTAAACTGTAGATTAATAGAAACGATTTTAGGCTAAAAGAGAGTGTGTGTGTGTGCATGAGTGTTTGTGTGCATGCATACGTGCACATGTGTATCCGTACATTTGCTCAGCAACAACACTACGGCGGCGTCATGGGTCTGTTCCTTCTCTTATTTTACCCGTTTTTACCCGGTATATTTCTCTCATTTTTGGCGTGTTTATCATTTATAATTGTGTGGTAGTAATGGCTGGAGGTTGTTAGGGTGGTACGAGGTAGTTATAGGACATAGTTTTAGCGTGAGGGAGGGTTAAATATGGTTGTGGCGGACATGTGAGAGAAACGCTGCTCGTGGAAGCTGTATAAGGCCTTTTTTTATTATTTTAATGAGGGTAAACGCTAAAACTGGGGCGTGTGGAGGCATTAAGGTTCGATCCAAGGAAGGGGAGAATAAGTTCGGTTCCTTGGATTAAGTTAGGGGAAGGGTGAAAGAACGGACGTTTTGCCCACGAAGCATAAATGAGCGAAACGTGGTTACTATGAAGCTTTCAGTATAATTGTCCATCGTGATTAAAACACATTTAGAAAGGATATAGGAAAGTATTGGTTTGGAAATAGGGTAGTTGATGAGTGGAACAGTCTGCCTAATAGGGTTATTGAGGCTAAAACCTTGGGTAGTTTCAAATTTAGGTTGGACAAATACATGAATGAGAGGGGTTGGATTTGAGTGGGTCTTGCATATGGGTAAATTGAATTCTCAGAGCTTATTGCTTGGGTAGCATTGTAAATTGGGTTGGGCAAATATCCTGTTAGTGGGATGGATTGTGAAGGACGTGCCTAGTATGGGCCAACAGGCCTGCTGCAGTGTTCCTCCTTTCTTATGTTCTTATGTGTGCTTATACATGCATGCGCACATGCATGCGTGCAGATATTGATTCTTTTCCTATATTTTTTATTTTTAAAATTGTAATGACCATGTTTAATATATATAAGGGAATGTATAAACGATGGAAAGGTATCTAGAAATTGGCAGAGAGCATGCACAGTTCATTTGTATAAAGGCAAAAAGGACAAGAGAGAGTGTAAGAATTATAGAGAAATAAGCCTGTTGAATATATCTAGTAAGGTGTTTGGTAGAGTTATTAGTGAAAGAATTAAAGCTAAGATGAAGAACAGGATTGCAGATGAAAAAGGAAACAAGTGAACAGTATTTAGATAATATAAAGAAGTTTTTAATTATTTTCTTTTTGGGGATTTTCTTTCTTTTTGGGTCACCCTGCCTCGGTGGGAGACGGCCGACTTGTTGGAAAAAAAGAAAAAAAAAGAAAAAAGAAGAAAAAAAAGAAGAAGTTTTTGCTGCATTTATGGATTTTGAAAATGCATATGATAGGGTGGATAGGGAAGCAATGTGGCAGATGTTGCAAGTGTAATTAATAGGTGGTAAGTTACTGAAAGCAAGACTTTTTACGAGAATAATGAGGCTCAGGTTAGGGTATGTAGGAGAGAGGGTGATTATTTTCCAGTAAAGTTGGCCTTAGACAGGGATGCATGACATCACCATGATTGTTTAATAAAATTATAGATGGGGGTGTAAGAGAAGTGAATGCAAGGGAAGAGATGTGAGATTTGAAGATAAAGAATCTAACACAAAGTGGGAGTTGTCACAGTTGCTTTTTGCTGATGACACTGTGTTTTTGGGAGATTCTGGAGAGAAATTTCAAAGGTTGGTGGACAAATTTGGGAGGGCATGTAAAAGAAGGAAATTAAAAGTGAGGTAAATCCAAGGTGATGAGGGTAACAAAAAATTTAGGGAATAAAAGACTGGATATCAGATTAGAGGGAGTATGGAGGAAGTGAATGTGTTCAGATATTTGGGAGTGGCCCTGTCAGCAGATGGGTCTATGAAAAACGATGTGAACCATAGAACTGACAAGGGGGAAAAAAGGTGAGTGGTGTATTGAGGCATCTGATGAGACATGGAAGCAAAAAAAGGAATGTATGAGAGTATAGTGGTACCAACACTCTTATATGGGTGTGAAGCATGGGTTGTGAACACTGCAGTGAGGAGGAGGCTGGAAGCAGTAGAGATTTGAGGGCAATGTGTGGCGTGAACATTATGCAGAGAATTCGTAGCTTGGAAATTAGGAGGAGGTGCAGCATTACTAAAAGCATTATCCAGAGGGCTGAGGAGGGGTTGTTGAGATGGTTTGAACATTTAGAGAGGCTGGAGCAAAATAGGATGAGTTGAAGGGTATATAAATCTATTGCAGAGGGAAGGCAAGGTAGGGAGGTCACTCTAGGAAAGGTTGGAGGGAGTAACAGTGATTTTGTGTGAGTGGCTTGGACATCCAGCAGGCATGTGTGAGCATGCTAGATAGGAGTGGAGGCATATGGTTTTTGGGACTAGACGAGCTATTGGAGTGTGAGCAAGGTAACATTTTTGTGAAGGGATTCAGGGAAACCTTTTAGCCAGATGAGAGTCCTGGAGGTGGGAACTACAGCTCCTACACTCTGAAGGAAGGGTGGAGATATCTGCAGTTTGGGGAGGCATCTGAACTGTAGTATCTGTGCACCTCTGGCAAGACAATGATAGTGTAAGTGTTTCTTCTTTTGGGTCACCCAACCTTGGTGGGAGACAGCCAGTGTGTACATAAAAAAAATATAGTACTTGCTCAATAATATTACTTAGCAGTTTGTTCAATGGATTTTTTATTTTTTTTTTGCATTTTCATTTGTTTTCATTTTTATTACAGTATACAGTGGTACCTCGAGTTACGATGGTCCCCAAAATCGCCCTTTTATGTAAGTTTATTTTTTTAAATGCTTTTGTAAGTATATTTTTGGGGGTGTAAAAGGACTAGTCTATTTTACATTATTCCTTATGGGGATAAATTCGTTTGGTAATGGCACTTGAACAGCATTCTCGAACGAAAAAATATCGTAACTCGAGGTACCACTGTATTTCTTATCAGCTCCCCAGAAGCAGAGCTGTTATGGGATTTTTAATGTAATACACATTTCATTATAGAAATCATGGGAATAAGTAGCAACTACTGTAGTGTATAGTATAAAGTATGATGCAAAATGCTGAAGTAAAACCTAGGTTAAGATATCAATGGACACAATATTTCCCTTTCTGTTTACATACAGAACATTATATGGAAATTCAGCCTTCAACCATGGAGATGTTATAGTTTTAGTAATGTATCCATTTTGATTATTGACAAGTATTATCTGTAATTAGCTAAAAAAAAAAATTTCACCATTCCTTAGTGTATGATAAAAAAAATTTACAGGGTACTTACCAATCCTAGATACCTTATTCAAATAAGACATTGTGCTTTGGATTCATTTTACAGGAAAAGTTATTTTAAATTTTTTTGTATTAAGGTTAAACAGAGGTAATTATGGCTTATCTAATTTGAAGTGTTCAGTGCTCGCTTTGAATTTTCGACTTTATCAGGTTTGGGTTAAGAGGATTCGACTGTATTTACACTGAAATATAATTCTGCGTCTGAATGTTTTCACTGTACATGTGTTCACAATGGCAGTACCTGTTTGCTATAGCAAGTGGTCTGTATTCAGAACAGTAAAGTTGAGTTTGCATAGAATTAATTGGCTCCTGAGTGTTCCATTTGTAAGTGTGGATGTTTGCAACTTGGAGGTTTGTAAGTGGGAACCTCCTGAAAATCATATCTAACATGCATGTAAATAAGATGCAAAACACTGCATTTTATGACTAAGTTTAGTAAAAACAAGTGCAGTACAATATATGTATAAGAAATCTGCTAAACATTGTGTTTCATATTTGTGAACCAGCTGCTGCACCACTTCCTCTAAACTAGTGGCTTTATTCGATACAGATTACGACGCAGAGCAATTTTTGCGATATATTCTTGTCTTCTATTTGAAGCTCTCCGAGGATTATAGCGATACTCTGGATGTAAGCGCTTATGTTCTTCCTTTACAAATGTTGCTCTCGCTTGCCACTTGGCTTTCTGAAAAATAAAATAAAATTGTCTAAGTGCATTAAGACTTCTTTTAATCTTCATTCATAATTTACAAAAAATCTCTAGGTTTTGTATATACAGTGGACCCTCGGTTTTCGTCGATAATTCTTTACAGAATGCTGTTCGAGTGCCGTTACTGAACGAATTTGTTCCCATAAGGACGAATATTAATTAGATAAGTCGTTTCAGACCCCAAAAATACACTTACAAAAGCACTTACAAAAATACACTTGCATAATTGTTTGAGTTGGGAGCTATACGAAAACCAAGGGTCCACTGTACTTCTCTAAAGCTCGGAAACTATTTCCTTACAAAGTCAGTAATTACTCTAGTTATTTAAAAGTTTTAAGTAATTTGCCTTAAATTTGAGTTCTATATATATTTTCTACTTCAAATGTTTTGGTTACTATGCAGCAGTAACCACAGGAATTTCAAAAATCCATTTTTCATTTACATATGGAAGGTAGCCATGTATTACCTTATCCAAATTAAATATTAAAAATATAAAGCAAATTGAATAATTACTGTACAGTGGACCCCCGAGTTTCGTAAAAACTTCACTCCTGAAGTCTGCTCAAGCGCCATTACCGAACGAATTTACTCCCTTAAGGAAAAATGTCACGTAGGTTAGTCTATTTCAGACCCCCAAAAATACACTTCCACAAGCACTGACAATATTATACTTACATAATTGTACGATTTCCGGGGTTTACGAAACTCGGGGGTCCACTGTATATGAAATGAAGCAAGCATATGATGATGTAATATATATACAGGAGAGTCCTGCTTATACAGCAGGTTAGGTTCCGGGCTAATGCTGGAAAGCAAAAATTACTGTAAAGTGAAACATTCTTTTTCTCTTTCAAAATGCATATAAAGGCTTGATAACAAGTTTACACTATCATATATAAAGTGAGCCATAGAGCTAGGCTTAAAAAATGCATATACAGTGTATACACTAATATTATGTACAAAATATTTTTGTCCTCAGCTTTTAGTGAGTGGTGAATACATGTATGTATATTTATTGTAGGAAGTCTGAATAAATGAAGAATAGGTATAATTGAAGACCACTGTATTAGCGAAATGCTGTAAAGCAGAGTGCTGTAAGGTGGGGCCCACTTGTATACACAAACAAACCAAAGGCCGATGCCTGATATCAAATTTAACCCACATATTAGCGGGATGAAGCTACATACCAATTTTTATTTGCAAAGCTTTGGAGCCAATTTAACAAACAATATTCTAGAGACCCAAACCATAATCAGTATCTATCTCATCAACAACTACTCTGACTCCTGATACCTAATATCAACACACCTGTTAAAATAACTCTTATAATAAAATCACTAAAAATTTGGTAAGTAATCCAGCTAAATTACCTATCAATGCATGTAAGAAAGATGCACAATGTACATATATATTATCTCAAATCACTGCAATACCTTTTAATAAATCACTCAAATCTCAATTCTTCCCAGACTTTCTCAAAAAACTCAGATTCATCCTTGTCCATGATGAGTGAACCATATCAAATCTACTACTACAAGCATAGGCATTTGTAAAAGTAGTCTAAAAACATTTAGGCTCACACATAACCAAGAACAATATACTTATCAGGTATTCATTTTCACAACTACATAACCACATAAAACATACTTACTGGGTTATCATTTTTACAACTCCAATTGGAGATAATGGCCCAGGAAAGACTGAGAAATCATCAAAAGATTGATTTCCCATTTTTAGGTTAGTGTGAATTTTTAAATATATTGTATTGTGATTTTTTCTACTACACTTGATCCTTACCAGGTATGGAACTGTTAGCAGATAGGTGAAAAGGGTAGAAACATATCAGGCAGTCCTACTGTATGGAACAGGTGGTACATTATTAAAAGCAAAATGTTATGAAGAGAGTGAGGCTATGGTTAGGGTCTGTATGAGAGTGACTATATTCTAGTAAAAGTTGGCCTTAAGACAAAGATATATAATGTCACCATAGTTGTTTATTATATGTACAGACTGGGCTGTACAAGAAGTGATTACTAGTGTTGGGGAGAGGTGTGAGCTTAAAACATAACAAATCTGATATGAAGTGGGAGCTGTTAGTGTATTTTTTGCTGATGACTGTACACCCGAGATACTCTGAAAAGAAATTGTAAAAGTTGGAGGAGTTTGAGGTGTACAAAAAAAAAAAAAAAAAAAAAAAAAAAAATTAAATGTGAACATAGAAAAAGAGTAAGGTGATGAGAATAAAAATTAAGTGTAAGCAATGGGAGACGACATCAGATTGGAGAAAGGGAGTATGGAGACAGCAAATGTATTTAGATATCTGGGAGTGAGTGCGTTGACAAATGGGTGAATAAAAAAATAAACAAGGGAAAGAACTAGGCAGTGTTGAGGTATCCGTGAAAAGTAGTATAATAATGGAGGCAAAAATGGGACTGTACTAGAATACAGTGATACCAATACTTTCTCATGGGTGTGAGACATTATTTTTAAATGGTGTAGTGAAGAGGAGGATAGAGACAGTTGAGATGTCATGCTTCAGATCAATGTGCAATTTGAAGCATGACATTTCCGCTGTGGGGTATGAAAGGTTTAATGCAGAGGGTGAAGGAGACGTTGTTGAGATAGTACAGTGGGCCCCCGGTGTTCGTGATGCTCCAAACTCGAACAATTATGTAAGTGTATTTTTGTAAGTGCTTTTGTAAGTGTATTTTTGGGGGTCTAAAAGGACTAGTCTAATTTACATTATTCCTTATGGGAATAAATTCGTTTGGTAATGGCACTTGAACAGCATTCTGGAATGAAAAAATCCTGAAAACCAGGGGTCCACTGTATAGTCATTTACAATGGATGGAACAGAATAGGTTGGCCAAATGGATGTGTATTATTATTACAGTGGAACCTCGGTTTTCGTATGACCTAGTTGGTATGTAAAACTATAGTTTTTATCTAAAAATGTATTTTTTGTTAATATTTTTGGGTGTCTGGAATGGATTAATTGGATTTACATTATTTCTTATGGGAAATATTAACAAAAAATACATTTTATAGAGAATAACTATAGTTTTTACATACAAACTAGGGCATACGAAAACCGAGGTTCCACTGTATTACTATTAAATCAAGTTAGGCACTAAACCTGAAAGGGTCATACTAAGCAAGAATGTATAAATTTAGGATGGATGGAAGTAGGAATAAGTTATCTCAGGAAGGACTGGAAGGAAGGGCAGAGGAGATTCTGAGTGGCAGGGATTTGAGCATCCAGGAAATATATGCAAGTGTGCTGACAGGAATGAGTGGAGAAAGTGTTTTTTGAGGGACTTGACTTGCTGTTGGAGATATAACACATGATGGGATTCCAGGAAGTTGATCAGCCAGTCTTGAATCCTGGAGGTGGGAAATCAAGTGTCTGTACGCTGAAGGATAGGTGAGAATATTGCAGTTCAGAAGGCAATCTGAACTGAGGTGTCTATACACTTCTGGCAAACACAGCTATTGAATAAGTGACTGTGAATATGTTTCCTTATTTTTTCTCACCAATATAACACCTTAGGTATCCTACATATCACTGAAGTTCCAAACAATCTATTTGGAAAGTTAAAAAAATTTCTTACCTCTGACAATGGTAAGGTTCTCCATAAATAGCCAAGCCGAGAAATTATTTGAGAGTGAGTTTCACCTGGATACTTTGCACGGACCTTTTCCCTCATTTCCTTCTGAAAGAGCATGTACTGATTCAATGGACGTTTTATCTGAAAATAAAAGTATGTTGTTGGTGACCAGGAAAGAAGAAAATATAACATACGCAAATGATACAACTTAAAATGCTGCTACTCAGCAGGAAGATATTTATTATCCTATATCATATGAAAATGCTCACTACTGCCAGCACCCATTTTGTACCAATAATTTGCTTGTCATTTTCATCCACATTCTTGTGTAAATTTTAAAATTACATGTAAAGTAAACCCTTGATATAAAATTATGGGCAAAATTCACTGGTTAAATTATACTTTTAAACTCCTTTATTTTCAATGTTTATTACAGTATAATGGTAATATATTAGGTATACAGCAGTGTACTCTAGTGTTTTTTGCTATTTTTAAACATTACTATGCCTTAACAGACACTCGGACAATCCCTTTACTGTATTGAGTATAAACCTCCTTTAAGCTAGATGTAAAATTCCCTTAAAAAATGTTTTCTATCATAAATTTATGGTGTGGGTCAGTTCTGATAAAAGTCACATTGACTAAGAAAATGTCATGGTTCCATCAAAAATATATTGGTGCCAATAACAAGACAAATATTCTGTCCCAAAATGAATGTACAGCTGTACATCAAATATTCTACCTTACACAATAGATACTAAACTATATAACACAACATTGTACTGTAATTCACTACAGGTCTCGGTCACTTTATACAGCAGATACACTCCTGGCCCATGGCGTATAAAGTGAATTCGCAGAATGTGAATCTAAAATGTAAAACATAAGAATTCGTTCTGAGATTTTGCAAATTCCACATTTCTTGACTAATGTTTACCAAACAAAATAAGCTTTCCACATATGCACCAAAAGGTCATCCAAAAATGATATAAATCTGGTTAAAAACAAATGATAAAAAATATAATAAAATAATTCAATCATAATCCCTGTAATCTAAAATACAAAATAAAAAAAAAATCATATTTCATTACTTATTTCTACCAAAACATCATGAGAATACCAAACAGGCACCAAATGGCCTTACATGTATATAAAAACAAATGCAATCTGCCCCCCCCAAAAAAAAAAGAATAAATTCTATAAAAAAATCAATCACAATCCTCCTTTTACCCTCCTCCTGCCACCAGTCAACCATTTTGCCTTTATCTGGACTGAGGTGCACTTATTATGATCTGTGAACACACACAGTAAACCCTTGATATAATGGACTAATAGATAATGGAAGGGGGAAGGCTGTATACCTAATAGTATATTACTGTACACACAATTTACAGATTTTTTTTTTAAACACGTCAGCCATCTCACACCGAGGCAGGGTGACCCAAAAAAGAAAAACACTTCCACCATCATTTACACATAATCACTGTCTTTGCAGAGGCACTCAGATATGACAGTTTAGATGTCACTCTGAACAGTCAATATCCCAAACCCCTCCTTTAAAGTGCAGGCATTGTACTTCCCACCTCCAGGACTCAAGTCCGGCTAACCGGTTTTCCTGAATCCCTTCACAAAATATTACCCTGCTCACACTCCAACAGTTCGTCAGGTCCCAAAAATCATTTGTATCCATTCACTCCTATCTAACACACTCCCACATGCCTGCTGCATGTCCAAGTCCTTTGCACACAAAACCTCTTTTACCCCCTCCCTCCATTGATGTCCATTTTCTTTTAACTTAGCACAATATACTTAAATTGAGAATATATCTTAGAATTTCACTCAAAATATATTCACTGGATTTGTAAACACTCAAGCATATTACTTCATTCAAAATATACTCACCAATACTGTATATAATAGGGGAGAATAATGCACATCAAGGATTTACTGGAAAATATGGTAAAGTTTTTGTACTTAGTGCAGAGCACACAATGGGTGGTAATGGGCATGCTTATTAACTCAGTGTACAAAGAAAACAGCCTATTTTCATATACTGTAATTGAAGAATTTTAATACAGTAAACAGTATCTCCAATTAGCTCCAGTAAAATATAATGCTACACGAGTGCTTTGTCAGTATACATATATGCATGGAGTGGGTGGCTTCCCCACACAGTATACTGTACAGTGGTCCCTCGGTTTTCGTGCATCTCCAAACTCGAACATTTATGTAAGTGTATTTTCGTAAGTGCTGTTGCAAGTGTATTTTTGGGGGTCTGAAATAGACTAACCTACGTGACATTATTTCTTAAGGAAGTAAATTCGTTTGGTAATGGCACTTGAGCAGCATTCTGGAACGAATTTTCGGCGAAAACCGAGGGACCACTGTATCTCCCTTAGTATTTTTATTTAAAATGCTAAAGAAAACATCCTAGTTTCATCTTACCCACCCTCAGGAATACCGGCAAAAATGGAATATTTCTGCTATTTTGTGGTCAATTTTATGCTACCTCCAGTACTTAAACTAATCAAAATCATCTATATTTCTCTAGTATGTTTTCCATTCTATCAAATGATACCAAGAAACAGCCAATAAAACCAATCAAGAAAACACCCCAAAGTCACTATTTCAAACCTTCCACATGGTAAGAGTTTTGTTTTTCATCATGCACAACACAGGGCAGAATTTTTTTTTATACTGTGCACACTCACTTCATAGACCGATTCACTCGTATCTAGGCCAAAATTTACCACTCACAGCTTATCTGAGCGAGCTGAGCTTATGACATAACTACATGAGGGATCCCCGGCCTTAATGACATAGTTCTACATGACGGCCACTGAAAGGGTTAAGGACTAAAAATTCACAGAGTAGGATACATTTTGGTTGCCTACTTATCACTCAGTACAACTGGTACGACAGCAGTTGTTCTAGGTGGCCCACCTTAATGTGTCCATAAACACAAACATTTTGCCAAGCCCTTGCTATCAGGCTGCCCCTGTAACACCAGGATTTTCTGGTACCACCTCTGAATATATATTGAGGTAGGTCTGCATTCCAGTTTTGACCTAACACATGAAGTATTGCACGCAGAAAATAATAAGTGCCACCATGATCAAAATCGAGGTTAGTGAACCAATTGATTCCTTGATGTTTCATCTGTTTGTGAGAATGTGTAGATATTGTCTTTTGCATCTGTAAGTTAGGCTCACAGCCCCATAATAAAGTATGGTAATGTTGGCTTTATAGCTCTGATCTCCATGCATATGTTTTTTTCCATTGTTAGAATTTGATGTTTATTGTTTTCTGCCATGTAATGCCTTATTAAATATTGTGAAAAAGCTTTTTATGCATTTCCTTATCCATATATCCGAAGGCTATTTTATAGTTTGCTCTAAAGCTTTGTGACTCCAAGATGCAAAATTCACTCTATGTAAATTAATAAAACTCCAAGAATAGTATTATTAACATAAATAGAAGTTTGAAACCTACATAAACACTGCAAAAAGATACTGAAAATTAAATGATGGAAAAAGTACAAAAATATAATTAATACCATACTGTTCCTTAAAGTAAGGTTTCTTGATGCTGGTGAGGAGTCTTTTGATCCTTAGAGTAAGCATGACTGCCTTCCATTCCCTGAGGTTAAATGAACCCTACAGGTTTGGCACATCCCCAAATACATACTAAAAATATACAGTGGACCCCCGGTTATGGGCCGTTCATGTTATCGGCCAACTTGGTTATAGGCCGGTTTCTCGGCTTCCAATTATCGCTTATTGGCCGTATGGGACGCGTTAACCTGCCCACCGACAGCCGCTGCCGCCAGTCTGGCTGTGTCTCTGGGAGAGTGAGGAAGCTTCTGCTGCTCATTCATCCAAACATTTCGCTATAATTCATTGTTTTTGGTGGTTATTCATTAACCCTTTGAGGGTCGGTCATGTACGTACTAGTACGTCATTGCAGCCAGGATCAGTCACGTACTTGTACACCTAAATTCTAGTGCCTTCAAATCTGGTGGAAAAACGCTGGCAGGCCTACATATGAAAGAATGGGTCTGCGTGGTCAGTGTGCGCAGTATAAAAAAAATCCTGAAGCCCACAGTGCACAATGAGGAAAAAAAAAACCGACCGTGTTTTTGGTTTAAAACAGCGACTTTCGAGTGTATTTTCGTATGGTATTTATGGTTGTATTCTCGTTTTCTTGGTCTCATTTGATAGAATGGAAGATATATTACAGAAATAGTGATGATTTTGATTGGTTTCACCATGACAAGTACCTTGAAATTGAGCTCAAAGTAGCGAAAATGTTTGATTCTTGCCGATGTTCAAGAGTAAACAAATCATGCCACACATCCAATACACGTCAACTGGTGAGTCTAATATTCTTTCACAAGTGCGCTGATATTATTTATACCGTTTTTAGAATGATGCAGTAATATATATAACAGTAAATCTTCTATTTTTTGTGAGAATAAAAATTCAAAATGGAAAACAAAAGTAATGTAAGAGGGATCTGGAGATGTGACTAATGAACTGATAAAATGTTATTTTAGTGCCAGGAATGTCTGTCTTGTTTATTCTGGACCCCATTTTGAAATTGGCATCTTTTGAAATTTGTGTGAAATTGGCCAAATTGCCAATTTCTGACCACTTTACTGGGTAGTTGAAATTAGTAAATGGGCAGTTTCTGGAACTTAATCGATAGAACAAATGGAGTTCTATCGAAATAGGTATGATTTTAGTCGACTGGTACATTGCAATTGGCCGAAAATAGGCCTCAAAGTGGGCGAAATCGCCGATGCGTAAATATCGTCGAGACCCCTAACTTCGTGAGACCATATTTTCGTAGGTTTTCCATCAAATTTCATACTTTTGGTGTCATTATGATCAGAAAAAGATTCTCTACCATTTTATAAGAAAAAATAATTAACTTTTTTTCAAAAAAATTTCGACCCTGAGAACGAGTTTAAGAGAGGGCCTCTCGACCCTCAAAGGGTTAAGTGCAACTGCGAAATAAGTAACCATGGCCCCAAAGAAAGTTCCTAGTAAAGATCCTTTGGTAAAGAAAGTGAAAAACACAATGAAATTCAAGAAAGAACTTATTGAAAAATATGAGAGTGGTGTACGGGTGCTGGACCTTGCCAGGATGTATGGGAAAAACAAACCAACAATCACTTCTATCCTGGCAAAGAAAGAACAAATCAAGGAAACTGATGTGGTGAAAGGAGTAAATGTGCTAATGAAACAAAGGTCACAAATAATGGAAGATATGGAGAAGTTATTGTTGTTGTGGATCACCGAAAAACAATTAGCGGGAGACAGTGTTGTGGAGTCGATTATTTGTGAGAAAGCAATTCAGTTGCATGAGGATCTTGTAAAGAAAATGCCTGGAACAAGTGTTGCTGTTAGTGAATTTAGGGCCAGCAAAGGCTGGTGTGGTAAGGCATGGTGAAGCTGCAAGTTCTGACAAATGTGCAGCTGAAAAATATGTGCGTGAATTCAAGGGGTATGTAGAGGCTGAAAAATTCCTCCCCCAACAAGTGTTCAATTGTGACGAAACAGGCCTCTTTTGGAAGAAAATACCAAAGAGGACCTACATTACGCAGGAGGAAAAGGCACTGCCAGGACACTAGCCTATGAAAGACAGGCTTATTTTTTTTGTTCTGTGCTAACGCTAGTGGGGATTTCGAAGTGAAGCCTTCCCTGGTGTATCACTCTGAAAATCCCAGTGTTTTCATGAAAAACAATGTCTTCAAGAGTAAATTGTGTGTGATGTGGAAAGCTAATAATAAGGCATGGGTCACAAGGCAATGATGATGTTTGGCCCCAGTGTGAAAAAATACCTCCTTGAAAAGAAATTGCCACTCCAGTGCCTCCTGGTACTGGACAATGCTCCTGCTCATCCTCCAGACTTGGTAGACCAATTGTCTAGGGACTTCAGTTTTATAACAGTGAAGTTCTTGCCTCCTAACACCACTCCTCTCATCCAGCCCATGGACCAGCAGGTCATTTCTAACTTCAAAAAACTACACCAAAGCAATGTTTCAAAGGTGCTTTGAAGTGACCTCGGACATTCATTTGAGCCTAAGAGAGTTCTGGAGGAATCATTTCAGTATCCTCCATTGCATAAGCCTTATAGGTAAGGCTTGGCAGGGAGTGACTTCCAGGACTTTGAACTCTGCTTGGAGAAAATTGTGGCCTCGAGAAGGATTTTGAAGGGTTTGAGGCTGACCCTGATGACCCTATGCCTGTTGTGGAATCTATTGTGGCATTGGGGAAGTCCATGGGGTTGGATGTGAGTGGCCAGGATGTGGAAGAGTTGGTGGAGGACCACAGGGAAGAGCTATCCACTCAAGAGCTGCAAGAGCTTCATCTGGAACAGCAACAGGCTACAGCTCAGGAACTTGCTTCAGAGGAGGAGGAAGAGAGAGGGAAGGAGGTGCCTTCTTCAGTGATTAAGGAGGGAGGTGCAAAGTTTTGTGGAGAAATACCACCCTGACCAAGCTGAAACAAGCCATATCTGCAACATGTTCAGTGACAAAACCTTGTCCCACTTCAGGGAAATCTTAGAGACGCCAGAAACAGACCTCTCTGGACAGTTATTTTGTGTGACAGGGGTCCAGTGACTCTCAAGCTGGTCCTAGTGGCATTAAAAGGCAAAGAAGGGAAGTAACCCCAGAGAAGGCTTTGATACCTGAAGTCCTTATGGAGGGGGATTCCCCTTCCAAACAATAAATCCTCTCTCTCTCCTCCTCCCTATCTTTCATAAGCCAACACGAGTCTTCAATAAAGGTATGTAATATTGATTTAATTGTTCATTAAGTATTTTTTGTTAATATTTTTGGGTGTCTGGAACGGATTAATTGTATTTACATTAATTAATTCATATGGGAAATATTATTTCACTTTTCGGCTGAGCTTCTGGAACAGATTACGGCCGATAACCAAGGGTCCACTGTACAGTAAATACTATACTATATACTGTACTTGGGATCTGGGATGCATATGAATTTCAATTACAGTGGTACACCGAGTTTCGGCCATAATTCAATCCAGAAGTCTGTTCAAGTGTCGTTACCGAATGAATTTGTTCCCATAAGGAATAATGTAAATTAAATTAGTCAGTTTCAGACCCCCAAAAATACACTTACAAAAGCACTTACAATAATACACTTACATAATTGTTCGAGTTGGGAGGTGGCCGAAACTCAGGGTATGTACCGTTGTACCTCTATATTCCAAAATAAAATGAAAATGAGCAAGATATGTAGGGATTCCATGGCTTTTATATACAGTGGACCCCCGAGTTACGATCATAATTCATTCCAGAAGGCTGCTCAAGTGCCATTACCAAACGAATTTTCTCGCTTAAGAAATAATGTCAAGTGGTTAGTCCATTTCAGACCCCCAAAAATACACTTACAAAAGCACTTACAATATTACACTTACATAATTGTACGATTTCTGAGGTGAACGTAACTCGGGGGTCCACTGTATATACAGTGGACCCCCGGTGTTCGTTATTTATCCGTTCCAGAATGCTGCTCAAGTGCCATTACCAAACGAATTTATTCCCATAAGGAATAATGTAAATTAGACTAGTCCTTTTAGACCCCCAAAAATACACTTACAAAAGCACTTACAAAAATACACTTACATAATTGTTCGAGTTTGGAGCATAACGAACACCGCGGGTCCACTGTATATACAGTGGACCCCCGCCTAACGAGCACCCCGGAAATCGTACAATTATGTAAGTATAATATTGTAAGTGCTTGTGGAAGTGTATTTTTTGGGGTCTGAAATAGACTAACCTACGTGACATTATTTCTTAAGCAGGCTTCTGGAATGAATTTTGCTCGTTAGGCGGGGGTCCACTGTATATTTTTGTTTTAACATGTTGGCCGTCTCCCACCGAGGCAGAATGACCTAAAAAATAAATGACACACTTTCAACATCATTCACACATAATTACTGTCTTTAAAGAGGTGCACAGATACAACAATTCAGACATCACTCCAAACAGTAAATATTCCAACCCCCTCCTTTAAAGTGCAGGCATTGTACTTCTCACCTCCAGGACCCAAGTCCAACTAAGCGGTTTCCATGAATTCCTTCACAAAATATCACCCTGCTCACACTCCAACAGTTTGTCAGGTTCCAAAAACCATTTGTCTCCATTTACTCTTATCTAACATGCTCACACATGCCTGCTGTATGTCCAGGCCTCTTGCACACAAAACCTCTTTTACCCCCTCCCTCCATCCTTACCAAGGATGACCCCTACCCCTCCACTACAGATTTATACACCCTCTAAGTCATTCTATTTTGCTCCATCCTCTCTAAATGATGAAACCACCTCAATAACTCCTCTTCAGCCCTCTGAATAATACTTTTAGTAACTCCACACCTCTTCCTAATTTCTACACTACGAATTCTCTGCATAATATTTACACCACACGTTGTCCTTAGACATACAGTGGTACCTCGAGTTACGATATTTTTTACTTCGAGAATGCTGTTCAAGTGCCATTACCAAACGAATTTATCCCCATAAGGAATAATGTAAAATAGACTAGTCCTTTTACACCCCCAAAAATATACTTACAAAAGCATTTAAAAAAATAAACTTACATAAAAGGGCGATTTTGGGGACCATCGTA
Source organism: Cherax destructor (assembly GCA_009830355.1). Classification (NCBI taxonomy): domain Eukaryota; kingdom Metazoa; phylum Arthropoda; class Malacostraca; order Decapoda; family Parastacidae; genus Cherax; species Cherax destructor. The sequence continues at coordinate 182,327 of WNWK01001826.1, read as the reverse complement.
ACTCGAGGTACCACTGTACTTACGTGTGTATCTTTTAAATCTTTTGTACCATATTATGTAATAAAATTTATTTATTTTTATTAACAAATCGGCTGTTTCCAACCATCACTGTCATGCCAGAGGTGCGCTTACACTACAGTTATAAAACTGCAACATTAACACCCCTCCTTCAGAGTAATAAAAAATAAAAAGATGGAGTGGTGGGGGAAATGGAATGTTCAAATGGCTTCAGGAAGAAATCCAAAAATGTGTGCACACACACAAACCCACACCCACCCACTCACCAAAACCCAACCCCCACTCACCAACACCCAACCCCCACCCACCAACACCCCATCCCCAACCCCCAGAAAATGAACTACAGTGCAGTAACTGTTATTTGAATTTATTTACACAAACTTACCTTATTTTTGGGCTTCCTAATCATCATTTTCTCTAATGGGCAGAGAGGTTCTAACTCAACCTGTTCTGGGCCATTTTCAGTTGCATTCAATCTTGAGCTATTTTTCTCTTGTCTCTGTGTCCGGGATTCTTGTGCCAACAATTTATTTTCAACTTTAACTTCCTTTAACTGCATATTAACATAATTAGCATGAGTGTATTTTTCCTTTTTCTGAAAACTCTGCCTTTGGCTTTTGTGGTTAATATCATTTTTATTAAATACCACAAAGTTAGCTTTTTCAGTTTCATCTAAAGACTGAACTTTGTCAAATTCCACAGACAAAGACAAAGAAGGAAATTCTGTCTTGATTTTTCTGTATGCATCTGATTCAAGTACAGATTCCTTGTCAGGTGATTTAAGACATTCCTGAGAAGCAATATCCTTGCATAATTTGTTTTTGTAAAGGGATTGAAGGCATTCAGGAAAACCTTGAGCTACCTGTCCTGCTTCTGTTACACCTGACTCATTTTTGCTAGTTAATATTTTTGCTTTTCTTGAGAATGCTTGTGATGAAATATGGGGTTCATTAATTTCTCCTTCATCTAGCAAATTTTCGGAAGCATTAACAGCATTCTGAATGTTCCATTGATCTATAGTTTTCAATCGAGTCAGTACTGGCAAATGCTGGGGTAATGTAGTCATGGATATGATCTGTGAATCAAGTGGTGTATTGTTAAGAGAAACAAAAGGCATACAGGACTGTGATCTGGGATATTTAGGTAAACTTGATGCATAACAAGTGGATGATCTTGCCAGTGGAAAAGATTCAAAAGAATAATGACTGGTTGAAGGATCTGATACTGGTAACAGCTTTTTGACACATGAAATGGAATCAGAGAAAGGGTGCTGGGTTTCAACAGGTCCAGGAGTAACAGCTCGTACGTAGCCTCCATCATCATCTTCACCGTGTTCATCATCTGACAGCCATGACATTCGATCTGTAAGTAAATATGCCAAAATATTTCAAGGGATGTAAAAAACATATTCATGTAAGATGTAGCCATAAAAAGAATGTGTTTATAATAAAAACATCAAAGTTCTAAGGTTGCCAGGAACCTACCAAGCATAGGTTTGCTACAATTAGATCAGCAAGTTGAACAAAGTTCAAAACAGCATTTTTAACATGCTGGCCATCTCCCACTGAGGCAGGATGACAAAAAAAAAAAAAAAACACTTTCACAATCAGTCACACTATCACTGTCTAGCCAGTGGCATGCAGATACGACACTTTAGATGTCCCTCTAAACACCAAATATCCCAAACAACTCCTTTAGAGTGCAGGCACTGTAGTTTCCACCTCAAAATATTACCTTGCTCACACTCCAATAGCTCATCAAGTTTTGGGACTTGACAAAACAAGTGTTATATGTACATAACTTCTAATTTCTGTACTCCACTGGAGTCAGCAATTTATCTGAGATGGCAATTATTATTATAATAAAAGAAAGTGCTAAACATCTGAGATGGCAAGATCGCTTTGGGAGATCAAGTGTCTAAGGCATTTTTTTTTTTTACCAGGGTAGGGTTATCTGTTAGGGCCCTTGGGATTATCTTCCATTTAGTATTATTATTATTACAGCATTAAACTACTAAGGGTCATACAGCGCTGCAGGGAGGTATTCTCGGAAGTAAGAAAGTGTGAGTGTTAAAAGTAAACGAGGGGTAGGTGGTGGCATGATCAAATCTCTCCCTTGGTAAAAGGTAAATCTCTAAAGTTGGTAGCTAGCATTTTCTACACTCTCCAAAAGGCTTTTGTAAAGAGATCATGTGAGGATGACGACAATCCTATGGCTTGAATAGGTGGACACCTCAATGAACTGCGATGTGGGTGTCACTTGCAACTTGCAACTTAAATTGGGTGTTGCCTACATGTTGCAGTTAAGATTGGGCGTCACCTTCTAAAACAGTTTGGAGATGGACAATGGGCACCCTATCATGCAGTGTATGGAATGAGATAGCTAAACGGATGGAATTCAGAAACACACAGGCAAATTTGTGGTAATCTAGTGCAGCTTAAATGTTAATAACTCTGTCCATGGTTCAGGGCTAAAGACAGATTCCAATGGCACTGGGGACCATCAGGGACATTTTCTTATTCTGAGTAGATGACACTATTAGGAAAGAGAGTCATTTATGGAAAATGTGCTGGTTTCCACAAGGTAGGTTAGTAAATCAGAAATTCATTTTGGGAAATGCTGAAGCCATGGTCAAATACAGGTACCAGCATGGTCATCATAAAATAAAATTTCCTCCAGTCAATGAAGTATGATTGGGTGAGCTGTGAAGGGCAAGTTCGACCCTGCCATTGAAGATGTTCCGAAAAATTTCAGAGTTAATCTCTAAATATTACATCACATTATTGAATATGTGGCCCCTGGTGAAGCATAAGGATACGATGTCTCCAATTTTAAGCTTCCTCCCTCTATCCACCCTAGACTAGTACCAAAAGCCCCAGGGATAATGGACAATGTATGCCCAAATAATCCTTAGGCCATGTAGCAGCCACAGAACCTAAAAAAGACTGTATACCCTCTAATGCTTGTTTGACCCTAGTTAACATTATTATTATAAACAAAACCAAGCGCTAAACCCACCAGGGTCATACAGTGCTGCAGGGTAAGGAGCATAACGGAGGTAGAGTTTGTGAGGGCAGTGAGGAGTGCTAAATGAAGTGTACAATCAAAGGTAGTGCAATAAATCTGTTGATTTCAAAAAGTCAAAGAGGGAGTCTGTGTCAAAGGTGGGGCCGTCAGTGAGGAAGGAAGATTAAGTAAGGGCCCCAGTTAACAATTGATTCACAAGGTTCAACAATGAACCTCCTATTTTGCCATGCTTAAGTAGCATGCTCCTCACCAATGGGCAGATCCTAGGGTAGGCCTAGCTTTCATGTGAATGTTAACGGAGTATACAGGCTTCTATGTAGAGAAAACATGCAAGATTATTATAATCAATTTAAGCACTAAACTTGAAAGGGTTATACAGCATTGCAAGGAAGGATGTATGAGAGTAGGAATGTGTGCAGGGCAGGAGTGCCTGAAGGGCAGGTTTGTGCAAGTGAAGAAGTTAATAACAGGTAAGGGCGAGTGCAAGACTAGAATTTAAATCAAAGTTGGCATAATAGGTAATGTTTTTGTTAAAACATCAGAGAAAATCTGTATCATAAGTGGGACTTTCGGTAAGGTGGAAGAGTCATAAGTGAATCCAGTGTGCATGCCCACTTGGCTTTCTGGAAAACAGCAGAATTAAAAATATGAAGCAAATCAGAAGAGGCATTCTCCAGACATCTCGTGGATGAGTCCATGTTTTATAAACTAATTTAGCACAAGCAGGAGCAGCTTTTAGTCTTCTTGATTACAGCATCCACAATGATGAGAGAAACCTAAACAAAATATCCCACAGCATCCCTGGAGCTCACAATCTCCATGCTAAGAAAAGGTAGTTAGCAATGTGGTCTTAAAGTTGTATTATTCCTATTAAATTCATAGGGAAGTGCTAAACTCATATAGGTCACACAGTGACTTGTCCAAGTTGTAAAATTTCTTATTTTTCTTTTTAGTAAGCTATACGGGAAAAGGGGTTACTAGCCCATTGTTCCCGGCATTTTAGTTGACTTTTATAACACGTATGGCTTACGGAGGAAAGATTCTTATTCCACTTCCCCATGGATATGAAAGGAAAAGCAATAAGAACAAGAACTATTAAGATAAAATCAAACAAAAATCAGATGAGTGTACGTATACATAAACATGTACATGTATGTGTAGTGTGACCTAAGTGTAAGTAGAAGTAGCAACACGAACCTGAAATCTTGCATGTTTATGAGACAGAAAAAAGACACCGGCTATCCTACCATCATGTAAAATACAGGTGTCCTTTTTACACTCACTTGGTAGGACGGTAGTACCTCCCCGAATGGTTGCTGTCTACCAACCTACTACCTACAGCGGATGGGTTTATGAAGGATGAGGTTAACCATAGAACAGAGGAAGAAAAAAAGGTAAGTGGTGTTGAGGTGTCTGTGGAGACAAAAAACATTATCCATGGAAGCAAAGAAGGGAATGTGTAAAAATACATATAGTGGTACCAACACTCTGATATGGATGTGAAGCATGAGTTGCAAATGCTGCAGCGATGAGGCGGCTGGAGGCAGTGGAGATGTCCTGTCTAATGGCATGTGTGGTGTAAATATTATGTAGAGAATTCGGAGTGTGGAAATTAGGTGTGGAGTTACTAAAAGTATTAGTCAGAGGGCTGAAGAGAGGATGTTGAGGTGGTTTGGTCATTTAGAGAGAATGGATCAAAGTAGAATGATTTGGAGAGTGTATAAATCTGTAGGGGAAGGAAGGCGGGGTAGGGGTCGTCCTCGAAAAGGTTGGAGGGAGGGGGTAAAGGAGGTTTTGTGGGCGAGGGGCTTGGACTTCCAGCAAGAATGTGTGAGCGTGTTAGATAGGAGTGAATGGAGACGAATGGTTTTTGGGACATGATGAGCTGTTGGAGTGTGAGCAGGGTAATATTTTGTGAAGGGATTCAGGGAAAATGCTTAGCCGGACTTGAATCCTGGAAATGGGAAGTACAATGCCTGCACTTTAAAGGAGGGGCTTGGGATATTGGCAGTTTGGAGGGACTTCTAAACTGTCATATCTGAGTGACTCTGCAAAGACAGTGATTATGTATGAGTGAGGTGAAAGTGTTGAATGATGATGAAAGTATTTTCTTTTTGGGGATTTTCTTTCTTTTTGGGTCACCCTGCCTCAGTGGAAGACGACCGACGTGTTGAAAAAAAAAATAGAAATATGGGGCACCGCAGAACTGGACTGCAGGATCTTTTCCCTTCATCTCACAGGCAGCCAGCCTGTGTGCCAGGCCACTGTGTTTACAGAGGAGGCCTAGTCGCACTTAATGTACACAACCTATCACACCTCTGTGCTCCATACATACACATCCCATATCATACTCACCTGTGTTAGTGAACTGATTTTAGATCTTTTTATCATTATATCTAGTGTCTGCACAGCACACAAGGCACCAAAGAGGAATGTGATGTGGCAAGAAGTGAAAAGAAGTTTAAGTGTTCAAGTCTTGGTGTACCACTCAAAAGTGGTACAGGTGTGGTGGAGATGGCGAGAGCCTGTGGTCTGAATGAAGCTTCAGTTTGTTCAGTTAAAAGGTATGTGCTTATGCAATGAGTAACCCAGGTTGTGATACCCTGAAAAGAATGACACATAGGTCACAACAGCTAAAGAGGATGGAAAAATTATTGAGAGAGTGGATTAAGCAAACTATCAAGAAAGATGCACCACTTCATTTCATCTTAACAAGGAAAAAAGCCTGAGTTCTATAATACAATGTGTGATGAGGAAGGCCTGAACAAGTGTGTGTTTAGCACAGGCTGGTTTCAAAGTTCAAGTTCCAATATCATTTGCACAATATTAGGTTTTCTGGTGAAAATACTTCAGCTGACCACACAGCTGCAGGGAATTTTCCTGCTGAATTGCAGGAAAATATTTCTGAGGGGAAGATACGAGCCACAGCAAGTGTTTAATGCTGATGAGGCAAGCCATTATTGGAAGAGATGCCATCAAGAACCTACACCAGTCAGCAAGAGAAAAAAGAGCACTGAGGTTCAAGGCAGCAAAGGATAGCTTCAGTCTGCGCCTTTATGGTAAGGCATCATGCAATTTTAAGTGTAAGCCCATGGTTATTTATCGCTCCAAGAGACTCCTTGCTTTGAAAAAAGTACATAAAACCACCTTACAAGTTCTTTGCAGGTCAAACTAGTCAGCATGGATGACAGAGGAATTATTTATTGACTGGCTGAAGCATCACTTTATTTTTGAAGTTGTGCTTTACTTGCAGAGCAAGAACCTTGCATTTAAGGTTCCCTTCACTCTTGATAATTCCCATACTCATCTAGAAACTTGGATGTGCACCCACAAGAAAAAAGTTATTTTTACCACCAAATACAGTGGTACCTCGGTTAACGATATTTTTTCGTTCCAGAATGCTGTTCAAGTGCCATTACCAAACGAATTTATCCCCATAAGGAATAATGTAAAATAGACTAATCCTTTTAGACCCCCAAAAATACACTTACAAAAGCATTTAAAAAATAAACTTACATAAAAGGGCGAGTTTGGGGACCATCGTTAACCGAGGTACCACTGTACATCTTTAATACAACCATTGGATCGTGAAATTATTAGGACATTCATGTGTAACTACACACAAAAAGTGATGTGGAAACTTGTTGCAACAATGGACACTGACAAATCTAGAAACACTGCTCTGAAACGGGGTCTAAGAGCAGCTGATGATGCCTTACCATCAGCTGTATAAAGTATTGCAGAATTCCTCACTACTCCTGTACAACCAATAACATTAGTACGAGAACCTCAACCATCCACTTTGCTAACAAGCCACAACCTCAAACCTCAGACCAGTAGAGTCACAGCATCCCTCTTCACTCCTTTCAAATTACACACACACCAGCAACCACAATTTAAGGTTAGAAATATTATTTATGTAACATTCATAGCCTTAAGCAATGTATTAACCATAATGCATCACAAAAACTAAAATTATTTATTTTTTACAATTTTGAAACCTAAAAAATAAGTTGTCATTTTTGGGGGTCCAATGGATTTAACTTGAGTAGATGATTTTTTTTACTAGATGCCATTTTCAAGAATGTAACTACTATCTTGACTGACTTCAGTTTTAAAATCCAATACATAAAGCTCATGCTAGAAATTCTCTAGGTCAAGCAAGACTGCAAAATTAAACCCTTTTATCAATTAAAAAAGAAATACTGAAGGCTGATTTTAATAGCAGTCGTACGTTATTCCATTCATACTGGTGGCTTTGCCAGGATCTTCAAGGCCCTGAAGCTGAGACAGCATTTCATTACCATCAACAAACAAGTTACACGTATTGCTCACTGTGGTAGATTACCTTCACTACACATGTGAAATTTCAGGTACATATAATATAAACGGTCTCAAACCCTTCAAAAGAAGACGTCAGTGAAGGGCTCTTGATTCAAAACACTGGAACTACCCTCTCCTTCAGATCATGCCAAATTTTGCATCAAATAACTTTTTATGCCAAGTTTAACCCTTTGACTGTTTCGGTCGTATATATACGTCTTACGAGCCAGTGTTTCGGACGTATATATACTAAAAAATTCTAGCGGCCAAATCAAGCGGGAGAAAGCTGGTAGGCCCACATATGAGAGAATGGGTCTGTGTGGTCAGTGTGCACTGTATAAAATAAAATCCTGCAGCATGCAGTGCATAATGAGAAAAAAAAAAACTGACTGTTTTTTTTGGATTAAAACGCCGACTTTGAGGTGTATTTTTGTATAGTATTTATGGTTGTATTCTCTTTTTCGTGGTTTCATTTGATAGAATGGAAAACATATTACAGAAATTAAGATGATTTAGATTGGTTTCATGATGAAAATGACCTTGAAATTGAGCTCAACGTAGTGAAAATGTTTGATTTTTGCCAATGTTCAAGAGTACACAAATCACGCCATGCATCCAATACACGTCAACTGGTGTGTCTAATATTCTTACACAAGTGCACTGATATTATTTATACCATTTTTACAATAATGCAGTAGTCTGCATAACAGTAAATCTTCTATTTTTTGTGTGAATAAAAAATAAAAATAGAAAGCAAGAGTAATATAAGAGGGGCCTAAAGACGTGACTAATGAACAGAGAAAATCTTATTTTAGTGCCAGGAATGTCTGCATTGTTTATTCTGGACCCTATTTTGAAATTGACATCTTTTTTATTTTGCATGAAATTGGCCAAATTGCCAATTTCTGACCACTTTATTGGGTAGTTGAAATTGGTAAATTGGTGGTTTCTTGTACTCAATCGATAGAACAAATGGAGTTCTAAAGAAATAGCTATGAGGTTGGTCGACTGTAACAGTGGAATTGGCCGAAAATAGGGCTCAAAGTCAGCGAAATCGCTGATGCGTACATATCGCCAACATCGCTAACTTCGTGAGAGCGTAATTCCGTAAGTTTTCCATCAAATTTCATACTTTTGGTGTCATTACCATCGGGAAAAGATTATCTATCATTTCATAAGAAAAAATAATTTTTTTTCCAAAATTTTGCAACATAGAATGACAGTTTCAGAATGGGGCCTCCGACAGTCAAAGGGTTAAACTAAAGGTTAAATAACATTTAAACTGCCTTATATTCTGGCTAAACACTTTACTGAATTTATAAAAAAAAATATTTACAGCTGAATCTGTCCTAAATTCTAAGTTGATTTTTCACATTACTGTACTAATAAATATAAAATGTATCAAAATGACAATAAATGAAATACATATTACATAAATACAAAAAAATTTAAAGCATGAACAAAAAATAGGGACTCACAAGCACATACCACAATACACAGTAAAATAATCATTGTTTAAGGCTAATAAAGTTACCCCTCCAACTGTTTTGGCCACAGTAAAATACTGACTATATTTTATCTCTATTAAAGGGTTAAACTACACATATGCTTACCCATTGAATCTCTACAAAGGTCAATGGGAGAAAGCAGCCACCGCAATAGATGAGATAGCACACAGGAAGAAGCAAATATTATCCAATACCAATTTTTATTCACACACTTAGATACACAATTATATACACATGAAATAAACACACTAAAGAACACTTTCAAAACTGAGTTCATATATGTATGTATAAATTATCAATGTCTTTACTAAATATCAGTTGATACTTTAACAATAGTAATTTTTTATGTATGTATATAGTATTACATTCAACACCAATTGAAAAACACTTTAAAACTATCAAATAAAATATACCAATATTTACCCTGTGGTGTGAGGTTGCACTCCTCTAAGCTACTTTAAGTATAAATTTTCCTAAAAGAAAATTTATCAAAAGTAAAATACATGATATTCCAATATGGAACAATATCCTTTTATGTGGTGACACTCAATAATTAATTACAATGTTTACAAATTGAGAGACTTAGCTTAATAAGATGTTTCTTTAATCAATAGACTTGTCTGTAACAGGCTTTGAGGTTTCGCTTGAAGGCTGCAGATAATATTCACAATTTTTTTTTTTAAGACTTATAAACAATTCTCTAAATATTTACACGAGTTTCTCCTCATAATCTGGATTTTGCATGTGATGAACATTTTACTTACTTACACTAAAGAAAAGAGTGGTCTTATCAAATGAATAGATACACTGTATAATGTAATAAAACCACAAAATTTGAGGAAAGCCTCAAGTGTCATGAATGTAGACAATGAACACCTTTTTTATGGAATGTATGGAATACAATGTCTTGCCTAAACGAGGTCAGGAGCATACAGGCAATTTATAATCGTCTATTGCCCTGTCAACATTACTAGGCTGGAGTATGAAGACAGTTGTTATTAGTCTGAGTGGGAGTGATAATATCTTGCGAGACTGTTGTTTCACAAGTAATAGCAAATTGTATTTTGGACAAGGCCTGGCCCATGGCCAATGTTGCAGTCTAGAGATTCTAGAACGTTTCCTTGGTGGTAATCTGAATCATTTTCAGGTTTAATTCTAATCATTTAGTGTTATGAAAAGAAACTGAGAAGAAGAAAGGGAAAGTCCCTGAACACACAAAATTGCTTGGCACTTCTAAGTGTGGGAAGACATGAAGTTAAGTTTACATGGCAAATGCATAAAGGGATCCCTTGGTCTGTTTTTTCAGCTATGGCCCTCCATAGCAGAGAGAGCCCTAGCCATGGTGTTATCAGGGCAAATGGCCAAGGCATACCGAGAGGAACCCAAAAATATGCATATGAAGCACAAGTGTTATGCTTGTATCACTGTAGTTCTTGGATTTGGAAAAATATTCATATTCAGTTTTTTATAAAAAGTTAATTGTAGTTAAATATCAGCCAGTAGATAAAAAAAATATAGAGCTTTGCTCAATGAGAGCTTTGCTCAATGAGAGCTTTGCTCAATGAGAGCTTTATCATTTAACTTGATAAATTTAAGCAAAACATTGATAATAAAAGCTTCCCCAGTCTACATGTCTGTTTAGTGCTGAGCTTTCATTCAAATATCAGCTAAACTAAGTGCACTGTAGTACCATTGTAAGAGATAGTACTGTATAATTACTTTATACATTATAATATACTTTAACCTTCTTTATGATTTACACATGCAAACATAGATGGTTTGACCTGGTAAAAAATTTTCAAGTGGTTCTTGTAAACAATAATATTATAGACACATGTTGTCGTGACCCAAAAAGGGAAGCATTCATCATCACTCCTTCAACAGTTGGCTTGCCAAACATGCAGGCACCACAATTTAAATGACCCTCCAAGCTGCAACATCTCTACCCTTCCTCCTGAGTGCAGGCATTGTACCTTCCACCTCCAAGACTCAAAGTCCTCAATATGTACTCACTAGTGGAGATATACATGATAATATATAAATGGAAGGTGCTTGAGGGCCTTGTCCCGAATCTGCACACTGCCATAACACACTAGTAAGATATGGGAGAATGTGTAAAATAAACCTAGTGAAAAACAGGTGGCACCATAGGCACAATAAGAGAAACTGCAACAACATCTAAGAGTCCAGATTGTTTAACTCTACCACAGAATATCAGAAACACGCTAGAACACGTGCAGAAATTTTCAAGAGAAAATTGGAAAAGTACCTCTGCCCAAATGCCAGATCAACCTGGCTGTGATGGATATGTGAGCCAACGGGTCACCAGCAGTTAACAGCACCAAACTAGTCTGGCCCAGGGCTGAGCTACGAGAGAAGGAAAGCTCTGGAAACCCTTCAAAAGTCAAAGGTATAATTCAGTTTACCTGAATCCCTTTATAAATGTTACCTTGTTCACACTCCAACAGCACTTCAAGCCATGGAAGCAACTTGTCCCCATTCACTCTGATACAGAATGCTCATACAAGCTTGCTGGATACTGAAGCCCCTAGTGCCCAAAACCTCTTTTACCTCTTCCTTAAAATACCCCTACACCTCCTTTCTTCCAATCCAGTTTTATACACTCCCTCAGTTATTGTATTCTGCTTCATCCTCTCTTAGTGCCCAAACTACATCAACAATCCCCTCTCTCCATCTTCTAACTGCAACACTCAGAATTCTATGCAAAACATTTACATTAATCATTTCTCTCAAACATGACATCTCCACTGCCTCCTGCCTCTTTCTTGCTGCAACATTTAATGCCCAAGCCTCACATCCATTTAATTGTTGGTACTCCTATACTCTTGGTCCCCCTTTTTTTGTCTCTATAAACTATTTTTTCCACAGATGCCTCAACATACCATCTACCCTTTTCCCCCTATTCTATTCTAAGGTTCCCCCTCTTCTTTCATACACTCGTCTGTCAACATCCACCCCCAAATATCTCAATCCATTAACCTCCTCTAAACTCCCTCCCACCAATCTGATATCCTCTCGTTGCCTATAATTTCTGTAATTCCCATCACCTTACTTTTTTCTGTGTTCACTTTCAATTTCCTTCTTTTACACACTCACCCAAATTTCTCCACCACTCTTTGCAGCTTCTTTTAAGAACCTCCCAAAATAACAGTGTCATTAGAAAATAGCAACTGTGATAACTATGTACTGAATTCATTATTTTTTAATCCTCACATCTCTCCCAACAACCTAATATTCATTGCTTTTACAACCCCATCTATAAATACTGGCATATTATACAGCAGATAAATATTTAACACTGAATTTTATGTGATCAAATTACTTTATAATCACATTAGACCGTCCACACCAATACTCAAACAGCATTTTCCAATTGTCTGAAATTGATGTATAATCTCTTTTTTGCTCTCAAACTTTGTCTCAATTTTCTAACTACTTTTTTTTTTTCCAACACGTCGGTCATCTCCCACCGAGGCAGGGTGACCCAAAAAAAAAAAAAATACTTTCATCATCATTCAACACTTTCACCTCACTCATACATAATCACTGTCTTTGCAGAGTCGCTCAGATATGATAGTTTAGAAGTCCCTCCAAACTGCCAATATCTCAAACCCTCCTTTAAAGTGCAGGCATTGTATGTCCTTCCCATTTCCAACTACTCATTGCTAATAATAATAATAATCCAGCCAATTTTTTTCACACCAGCCATCATCCACCGAGGCAGGGTAACCCAAAAACAAAAAAAGAAGAAACACTCACCATCACCCAGTCTTACCAGAAGCATGCTGACATCACTGTTCAGATGACCCTCCCCACCACACTTTCAGAGTGCAGACACTGTATGTACTTCCCACCTCCAGAACTCCAGTCTGGCTAACCACTTTCTCTGAATCCCTTTATAGGTTTTTCATAAATGTTTCTTTTAAAAATCTAACCTTTACTTTGTCTTACTTTTTCTAAGAACTGCATTTAGCACAGAAAATCTTAAGAAAAATACTTAGGTAGCTTTCCATACACCTTAAAAATAAATAAAGCATTGTACCTTTCAATCAAATCCCCTTCACTTTGTAATACATTGTATTCAGTAAAGAAATATGCTACACACACAAATTTAGTTATTTACAAAACAGACCAGCTGGCCCAAGTGCAGTGTTGTATAAAATATTAAGGAATTTAATCTTTTTTTTCATATATGGGTATCTCTATTTTTGGTAAAATATACTTTCCTGTCAGTTATGCATACATCCCCAAAATTATAAACCTAATAGTTTTTCAATACCTATCTACATTTCTCTTTTATATACTCCTGTTTAAGTAAAAATAAAATGAAGCATTTCTAAAAAAACAACAAAAAAAACAAAAAAATGTGTGGCACGTGATTAACATATGCCAAACCTGTTATATTAATTCTTCAACGAGTTTTATGCAGATGCAGAGTAAGCAAATTGTCAAGCTATTACACCACCTCCTTTCTACCACATATTTGTCCAAACTAAGCTGCTGCTTTTGAGCAATATCTTGCTAAGCATATTTTAATCTAATTAATTTTCTGCTAAACTTATGATATCAAGTTCTATCTTATTTATAATTTATGTAAGAGCCTTGTGAATTTATTTATCAATGTGGTGTCATGTCTTTTAATTTGTTATCTATTTCTTACTTTTCAGTTTGATGGGTTGAATTTTTCTTTCACAGGTGCTCTGAGCCTTCTATTATTTAACAGAAAAAAACACTTCTGTCTTACTGCTCTTCTTGTTTAGTTTTTATGTTTTTTTCTATATTCACTTTGCTTCTAGTTATGTCTTCATTGGACAGATGAATCATGGTATTTATTATATTCACGGGGAAACACTAAAACTGCAAGGGCTGTATAGTATGGGAACTAGAGAGCAATCTGGTTTGATCTTAAAGAGGGTACCTTCAGTTCCCTGGAACAAGAGCATTTAGGCACCTCCATCCTCCATAAAGGCTTTTCCTGACAGTAACAATATTTCTTTTCCATTAATTATTGGCCTTTTCTTAACAGTTCATTTTGTTTTCTATAAAATATAACCTTTAAGTGCTGTTTGGTTAAGCTAAACCTTTCTATTGTTTTTATGAACCTCTTAATTAGCCTCTCCAATATCTTTGTAATCTAATTGTTACGTATTTCTTTTAATTCAATGCCAAAAATTATCACAGATGTCTCACTCTGCTGCTGCTTTTAATAAATCATGATTCTTTACAGTCTCCTGTTTAATTTCTCAACTTATGCTAACCCTAGTGTTTATCTGTTTTCACTATTTTTAAGCAATAGGTAATTAGACAAACAGATATAGCTACTACAATATTAATACTGACCAAGAAAATGATAGCCATAATAGCCACCTGGAAATCCATACGGAGTATAATTATATTCCGTTCCACGGCTACTTGCATCATTCATACGATTCTGTGGATCATAGCCATACGTCAATGGTTCTTCAGATTTGTAAGTAGCTAAAGCTGTATCAGAGGGCTTACTTAATGGGTTGTCAATAACGGATCGGCTGACATTAAGGGCAGATACCGGATGGTTGAGGGGACTAGAGTTCATTGTTGCCGAAGAAATATCCCCAACCCCTGTTGAATCACCTCTAGAGATATCCCGGGTCAAGTCACGAGATAAGTTATAAGCAGCAGCTGCATTTAAATTTACCCCTAGAGATGCATTTACCATCTGAGGTGGTTTTGGTACTCCTGTTGAAGAGAGGCCAGGGTGAATTAATGAGCTTCCTTGATCACTTTGGTTCACTGAAGACTCAACACTTTGAGAGCCTCTGTTTATAGTTATATCTGGGTTGCTGCCATCTTCATTTGAAGTTCCGGCTGCAATGTTGCTTGGCCCTGCAAGGTGCTTTGTAAGGGGCAAATGACTAGAAGAGTTATCAGTTTCACCATCTTCAAAGAATGTCTCCTCCTCATCTCTGGGATTATCATGTTGTGAATTCCCTTGATCACTGTATGATTCAGCTTTTCTTTGTTTAGAAAATTTTAGATTATTATTAGATTTAAATGTAGCAAGCCAACCATTAGATGCTTTAAAATCATGGTATCCAAGTTCTGGAGCAATCTGAAGTGCCTTTCCTCTCAACATACCCGTGGTAATTTTGACCCCAGCTACAACTGTCATGTGACGATACCACTGTATAAGATGCTGGTTCAGCAAAGCATATTCACTTTTCCTCTGCCTTTTCATTGTGAGCTTTTCTCCACGCAGAAGACTATCTCTATAAATGGTAAGTATCTCTTCCCTTCTTTTAATTATGCCACTAACTTGAGTCTTTCCAATTCCATACAGGTGAGCAATCTGCCGCTGTGATTTACCATCCAAAAATGCTTCAATGACTTTCACCTTTTCCTCAAGCGTGAGTGTCGTCCTTGTCTGTTTCTCTCTCTCTTTTACTGGAGGTAAGGTAAACAATGACAGTGGATTAATTGCTGGAAATTTCATATCAGATGACTCCTCAAATTTATTGTCTGGAATTCTTTTATCTGCGAGTTCCCAAACATTTGGCTCCTTGTTTTCATTGACAACAGATTTTACAGACATCTGTACTTTGGTATTTTCCTCTGGTGTAGAGTTTAACGATAAAATATTCTCTTTATCTTTTTTGGTTTTGGCTGTTTCCTCATCAGTTGGGAAAGGAGGGTCACAATTCACACTCACTTTTTCCATAGATTCCAAAGCTGGTGAAACTGTCTTTTTCTTCAATCTCTCCAAGGCCCTAGTTATTGGTCTTTCATTAGAATCTGACCCAAACAGTGACCTCCTCTCCTTTGCAAGCCACTTTTTTCTACCTTCATCTAAAGTACGCCTGGCTTTGAATTTTCGTTTAGCTCTTTTCAAGGGTAGAGATGTGCAAAAGAGAGGTTTTCGTTTTGTTATGCTTCTCCATCCATCAAGATCCTGTCCTGTAGTAAGGCTGATTGTTAGTGGGCCATCTTCACATGGAACTTCAAGAGTTTTTTCCACCAAAGGAAGACTTGGCAATGCAGTATCTTCATTCTTTGAGGGTGGACTTTTGTGTCGGAGGAGACACTGGTCTGAAAGAGAAGAGGAAACTTACAAGTCATGGTTCTGTCATTCACTGAATTTATGATAAAGGAAGGAAACAAAAAAAAAATCAAAATGAATATCCTTAATATGAGCTTTGTGGCACAGCCAATTATTAAGTTTTAATGACCGAACCATAACATTGTCAAGTTGCCAATTCTCCTGCAGCCTCTTTTCAAATCAGGAAACATTTTAAATAGTTAGCAAAAGTGTGTATGAAAATTACTTTAACTGTGCACAAACAAAGCTATATTACATTATAATATATACAAATTATGCATGTGCTTTTTCACAATATCTAAGTTCATACACAGCAGCATACGTATATATAAATAAAAAAAAGGATAATTATCACACAATTAAAGTAAGATAATATTATAGTCTTCAGTTAATTAGGGGAGCCAAAGTACAGCATATAATGCTAATACAATCAACATAAAAAACTATTCCTTTAGATGTTCTTAACCACATCTAGTGTTGAAGTTTTTGAAAAGGCTTCCTTTTTTAGCTTAAAAGAACATTAAAAACTGAAAATCCTTTAAACCATAATTTTTTAATACAATCTTAATGAGAAAGTAAGAAGAAAGATGGGAGAACATGAAAAGCAGAAGAAAAAGAATAAGAGGAAGAAATGAAGGAATGAAAACATGAGGAACAAGGAAAAACTATACTAAGCTAAGATCCTTATTACTACTTATGCAATTTCTCCAAGCAAAAATTTTTGTAGTCCCACTGGAATAAATGTTCAGAAAGAAGTCTATAAACATACAGGAGCATTCAGGTATACAACAAGGCACACAATTCCAGAAATCATTTAGGCACATAAATTAAGACGACAAAAATGCTTTTTGACTGAAGTAGTAACAAATGTAACACAGTGTAAAGAAGGGAACAGTAGGGAGGAAGAAGGAAGGGAAAAGTTAGTAACAAAATGAGGGAAGGGGTGAAGAAAGAGGAAGAGAAGGGAGAGATGCAAAGAGGTGAATTATTGTATTTATTAATTGTGTATGAAAAATAAGCAACTGCTATGCCTGTTTACAGATTTCAATAATTTATAACAAGTAAAAGCATACCCTGCCTTGGTGGGAGACAGTCGATGTGTTGAAAAAAAAGAAAAAAAAAGCATACCAACCATGTTCTCAACATAATTTCTATTAAGAAACTCTTATAAGTAGAGCTTAGCATAGCAGCTAAAAATTATACAATGAACTGGAAACTTACCATTGTCTGTTGTGGTTATGGAGGTAAGACTGATGGTTCGTGGTTTATGACGCGTTCTTTCTTCCAGCTGTAACAAAGACCAACTGCCATTAAAAAAAAAAAAAATTCAACAAGAAGGCCATATCCCACCAAAGTAGGGTGACCTAAAAAGAAAAATGAAAGTTCCTCTTTTTCAATTTAGTAATGTATACAGGAGAAGGGGTTACTAGCCCCTTGCTCCCGGCATTTTAGTCACCTCTTACAACACGCATGGCTTATAGAGGAATTATTCTAATAAGGTACGTATGCAAAAATTTCTGCACTTCCTCACTGCCTTTTTAATGAGAGCTATTCCTGCCATTTCTGCTTTTTCCTCCCTTCTATTTCTGCTTCTCTTATTTCCTTGTATACGAAAGTTCATCAAAGCAATCCTCCCCCCCTTCTTCCACATTGTTCTTTCTTAAGCAAACCAAGTGTACATAGTTTAACTTATGATAGCCAAATCAGAATGATGAACTCTAAAAAAAATTCACCCCAATAAGTCTGCAAAACTAGAAGTTCTTGGAAGCTGAAAAGTTTTCCCTTACACCCCCACCCCATCTGAGACAAAAATGCATAACAAATATATAAATCAATATTTTGGCACACCCACCACATCTGAGACAAACATGCATAGCAAATATATAAATCAATATTTTGGCACAATCTCAATAGCTATTAGTTAATTTGTAATTAAAAATAATTACTTTTCTTTGAAGATTTTTGAATGTGCAATAATTTGGTCAAGCATTAAACATTAATTTGTTACCATGCCTAAATGGTTAGTACAAAGAATTTGTTTTAGGTCTAGAAACAAATATGGTTATATATTACAATAATGAGATTCAAGAGGCAATGAGAAAATTGAAGTGAAGGAAATCTGCACTAACCTTGGTCCCTATGCGTCCCCAATCAGGGTCTAAAACTGGATCAAGTCTCTCCTCAGAACACAGGCTTTCTTGCTGCAATGATAAATATACTGTAGCTTTCACAAATACTGTATTATGATTGTAGGTAAATAGGTAAGGATGAAGCAAGAAAATGAGACATCAGATTATCATTATACAGTATAATGTACTGTATTCACAAAAATGAGGTCATTTAGCCTTCATGAAGCATCAGAAATACAGAGAAGTCAAAGGTTTCTGGACAAGATTTTTTAAACACTTAAACTATGTATGACATATGTTGCACATCAGGTATCCAGGTTGTGTATGAAGTAAACCAAACACCCGACTTATTTTGCCTTCAAATTTGCTTTGAGCCGCCATTTTAGGTCTTAGCTCAATTATTAGGGGTCGCCTACCACCACCTATACCTAGGGGATGAAAAAAAATCCAGGACCAGATTGAGTCCATGTAGTGACTCATGGGAAACTGCTTCAAAAGTGCATACAAACAATGCAACCAAGACTGTAACCAGCAAAAGCAAATAGGGTATGAAACTAGCAGAAAGATGTCTTATTTATTTCAATATTATAACAAGTTAATGATACAATCAGTGTAATTCAATAAAAAAGCACACTACAGTATGTAGATGCTATTTCCCAAGGTAACCCAATGAAGTCAAAATGTGTAAATTGTTTTCATGTTTGGAGGACTACCGCACAGTGAAAGGGTGCAGAACTGTTAGGAAAATTCATTATTTGTTCCAAATTTACATCATAATGCTAATCACACTAAGTACAATTTCCCAACTATATTCATAATTTGTTCTAACTCATAGGCCACAACACACATTACATAAATCAACACAATGAATTTAAAAGATTACTAAGGGAGGCAAAGTGTATTCAGATTGAATCCAAGAAAAAGGGTGGGCAAAACCAGATCCAGTTCCTCAGATCAAGAATCCTTTACCAGAATAAAGGGCCCCTGTTCAAGATTGGCAAAGTAAAAACATGGTGCTGTTCTGTATATGTGAGATGGAGAAAGGCTGTGACACACTGGAAATCAATGATTACAGTTCCTAATTGAACCACCAAAGTTTGTGGGGGTTAGATTTCCAGAGGTTCCCACAAGTTCAGGATATCATTTAATTCTTTTCATGTATGTTTTGTTTGAGGTTTACATTATAGAAAACAAGGAAACTTGTAAATTAGGATCCCTATTTACAATTTTCCCTTTCATTTGGTTATATCAATTATCCTAATCAGAACCTGTTAGTTTGCACATGCTTTTGCTATAATTTCAATCATGGGGTATCTGGAAATTATATGTGATTAGTGGATTTCTTAAACAATGGTTTCATCAATGAGCTTTCTAGAATCTTCCCATTTGCCACCCTTGTACAGTATGACAACCCTTTCCCTGATGCCATACTTAGTACTAGCCTGTCTCCCCTAACTTCCCTCTTCCAGTGGAAACACTACTACACTGGCTACCTCCCTTCAATGACTTCTGAATCTTTTTAATTGATTTTCCCAATTACCTTATATTAACCCTTTCCCTCTCCAACCTCCCAAAATTAATATGGCTCTCAGTGTAAAAAAAAAAAAAAGTAAGAGAATCTTTTTCTGGAAGTAATGACAACAAAAGTGCAAAATTTGATGGAAAACTTATGGAATTACACAGGCACAAAGTTAGCAGTCTCAGTGTAATTTATGCATCGGACAATTTTGCCCACTGAGTTCATTTTAAACCAATTCCATTGTTCCATTTGACCAATTTCTTAACAATTTCACTAGTATGCCTTCCATTCTACCAACTAAGCACAAGAAACCGCCTATTCGACTATTTCAACTACCTAATAATCAGAATTCGGTAA
This sequence comes from Cherax destructor, assembly GCA_009830355.1. Taxonomy (NCBI): domain Eukaryota; kingdom Metazoa; phylum Arthropoda; class Malacostraca; order Decapoda; family Parastacidae; genus Cherax; species Cherax destructor. The sequence continues at coordinate 162,350 of WNWK01001826.1, read as the reverse complement.
TTTGGCCAATTTCACACAAAATTAAAAAATGACAATTTAAAAATGGAGTTCATAATAAAAAATGTAGACATTCCTGACACAAACATTTCCTCTTTTCATCAGCCACATCCCCAGCCCTCTTTTATATTACGCTTACTTTCCATTTTGAATTCTTATTCACACAAAAATAGAAGATTTACTCTATTTCTCGGATAATAATATATAACCAGGAAAGCTTTTTCATGGTTTATAGCATCCCAATAATTGAATCAGACCTAATAAAAAACCATAAAATAGACTGAGGGGGATGTAGGAGGGCTTTACCTGTCCTCAGGAATACCGAGGTCTTCTGGCTGCAAGTCTTCAAAACCTCACCTAGCATTTTCCTTGCTAGCTCAATAATTTTCTCAATTTGACACAACCAGAGAAATTCTGTGAAACATTTCACCACATTTAGCCAAAATTTTCTTCAGACTGCATTTATTGTTGATAGTACTTATCCCATGCACCTTTGACGTGGGGTTAGGCATCTGCAATGTTGCATTTATGCCAGAACTCTGGCACTCCAAGCTCTGGGTCATCGTCCATTCCTGCAAGCAGTTTCTACACCACTCTGCATGTATAGATCCACTTAAATGATCCAGTGGTTGCATCAGTGATGTCATACTTGGTCAAAAAACAACCTTAACATTTGAATTCAAATACTGCAACAGGTCAGGATGAGCACAGGAATTATCAAGAACAAAGGATGAGAGCTGCAGCAGGCCTACTGCCCCATGCTAGGCAAGTCCAACTCACACTTACCCACACCCACTAATGAACTTGTCTAACCCATTTTTATGGTTACCTAAGGTTTTCGCTTCAATGACGATCCACAGGAGTTTGTTCCACAACTATTACCAAACCAGTGCTATCCTATATACTTTTGAAATTAATTTTTTCCAACTTGAACCCATTGCTGAGTCCTGTTTTGGTTAGACATTGTTCGCATGTTATTTATATTTTCTTTATTTATTTCCATCTCCCATTTATACACCTCAATCATATCCCCCCTAATTCTGCTATGTCTTTCCAGAGTGACTATCCAGTGCCCTAAGTCTATCCTTATACAAAAGATCTCTGATACGTGGAATCAACTTTCTCCTCCTTGTAAAAATGATTTAAAAAACCGATAAGTACTTTTTTCAAGACTGATGTCCTGAACACATCAACTCCAGACTGAAGGACTGATTACCTCAAGCTACTCATCTTCTACTGTTCTCTGTATTGGACTGAAGCCAATGACTAGCTAAACATTTATAGAATAAAGATATCCAAATGTTGCACAAGTGTCATTTATCTTATCCTTCCATCCATACTAAGAATCTGTTCTCTTGATTAGAGGATGATTCTCTCATATTTTCTCCCACATAGCTAATGAAGTGTGCTGGGTATTGTGGGCCAACATTACATCCAGCACAATCAGGAATTTAGTTACTAATACAGTGGTACCTCTACTTACGAGCAAAATTCATTCCAGACGGCTATTCAAGTGCCGATACCGAAGGAATTTTTTCCCGTAAGAAATAATGAAAATTAGATTAATCCATTTCAGACCCCCAAAAATACACTTACAAAAGCACCTACAAAAATACACTTACATAATTGTTCGAGTTGGGAGCTGCTCGTAAGTAGAGGTACCACTGTATATGAGTGATGATAAATGAGACACTTGTGCAACATTTGAGTATCTTTATTCTGGAAACATTTTGCTTGCCAGTGGCTAGCAAAACGTTGGAAGATTAGGAGTACGAGGTAATCAGTCTCTCAGTCTGGAGTCTGTGTTCAGTACATTAATCTTGATATGAGTGACAAGGGCTGGGTTTGATTAGAACCTGACGTAATGAAGCAAATTCTTGGGTAGCCTTGGGAAAAGGTTAGATAAATAGGTGGGTGGGAATGTTTGGTTTTGAGAAGGACGTGCCCAGTATGGGCCAACAGGCTGACTAGCGCATCTATACCCTCCCACACAGGAGTGCAACAGACTCCATGTGGGAAAGACTTAGATGCTTGGGGAAACATCAGAGAAAACAAGTAGTATACACATAATGAGGAATAAGACACATATCAAGGATAAGGAGCTTGAATGCAAGGTTCTTGCAGCACAGATAAAATATGACTTCAGGAATAAAATGATGATTGAACCAGTCCTCAAATAATTCCTCTGTCATCCATGCTGACTGGGTCTGACCACAGTTAACAGGCAAAGTGATTTTGTTTTTCCATTTTAAGGCACGGGGATTCAATGAGCGATAAACAGGCATGGGTCTGCACTTAAGTCACTTGTCACATTAGTGCACAGCAGCAAATAAAAAGAGGTCCGAGGCGCATGAAGGAAACTGGCCCACTTGAGCCATGGTGAAGGCTGGCCAAGTCAGAGCCCCAGATAGAAATAGGTAGAGCCTATGCGAAAGGTAGCAACCTTCAGCACGAAAGGTGGAAATAGATACAAAAATGAATCGTGAAAACGGAAATGTAGACAAAATGTGATGTGGTCTTCTCACTCTTGGACAACAATAACATGTACCATAATACTGTATTTTGCTAATATAATTGGAGATACTTGCCTATGCATAACATGTACTCCAAGAGCATGAAACTTTTTTTTTAACTGTCAAAGTTAAGCAAGAATCAAACATTCCTTTAAATAATTTCTGTCATCATTCATCTCAAACAAAAATTCCTCCACATTTTCCAATGAAGCATTGACATGCCTCATTCTGATTTTAATTTGGTGAGTATCAGAATATTATTAAGCAGAGTAGTATCTGTAGATGAATGAACTGGTTCAGAGAACTGACAAGTTGATAAATTAGACACAAGTGTAACACTTGGGTATCTTTAATGAGGAAATGTTTTGCCACACACTGGCTTCATCAGTCTCAGTCCATAACAGGAGAAAGGTGAAGAACAGGAGGAGTTTGAGGTAATCAGTCCCTCAACCTTGAGTCAATGTAATCAGTCCATCAATCTTGAAAATAATCTTTTCAAGATTGATGGACTGATTACATTGACTCAAGGCTGAGAGACTGTTCTTCATCATTCTCCTTTTATGGACTGATGAAGCCACTGTGTGGTGAAACATTTCCTCATTAAAGATACCCAAGTGTTGCACATGTGTCTAATTTATCATAGTAGTATTTATTTACATAAAGCACAATGTTTAACATACATTTTGGTACTAAATATATTATCTGGAACTGTGATCTTTAAAGATGTGCCTAAATTATGTTTTCTTTCAACTGACCCATAATGTAAATAAAGTATTTTCTGTTGTGGAAAGAGGAAACATTTTGTTGGGGGGGAAAAAAAAAAAAGCTAAAGGCATGTCTTGTGATGCTGCACAAATCTTGGAAGAAAGCAATGGACACTGATACAAGTGGTAAACTCACTGATGGAGAAATCTGAGATGATGTTACATCTGAGGATAAAGATAAAAACAGTAATGACCAAGGTGAAAAATATTAATCCTTTCAGTGGCCATCACTTAGAACTACGTCACTGAGGTGAGGGTCCCTCACATAGTTCTACATCATGAGCTCAGCTCACTCATATAAGCTGTGAGCGGTAAATTTTGGCCCAGATATGAGAGAATGGGTCTGGACGGTGAGTGTGCAGTGTAAAAAAATAAGGCATGCCCAACAGGATGGGATGGGAAAAGCAAAACTTTGACCATGAGTTTGGTTTAAAATAGCAACTGTTAAGTGTTTTCTAGGATGATTTCCAGTTTTATTGGCTTTCTTGGTATCATTTGATAGAATGGAAGACATACTGCTGAAACAGTGATGATTTTGATTGGTTTTAGCAGCAGTAGCAGCTTGAAATTGGGCTCAAAAGTAGCAGAAATATTAAATTTTTGCAAATTTTCCTGAGAATGGGTGACGCCCTCCCTACACCCCTGGTCTATTTTATGGGTTTCTAATAGATCTGATTCAATTACTGGGTAGCTCTAAACAATGACCAATTATTCATGGTTATATTTAATTTTCTGGGAAACTGAGTCCTGGAAATGGGAAGTACAATTGCCTGCACTTTAAAGGACGAGTTTGGGATACTGGGAGTTTGGAGGGATTATGTTTTATGTATTATATACAGTGGACCCCCGGTGTTCATAGTCATCGGAGTTCGTAAAATTCGGAGTTAGTAACATTTTTTTGTAAAAATATTGGTTCGGTGATCGTAGATCCGCTCGGAGATAGTAATTCATCTGGGACGCGTACGCCCGGCCCGACGCATCATTCTCAGTCAGTGTGCTATTGTTTACCAGCGAGTGAAGGTCACCCCATGCGTTCATACGATACATTTTGTCATTATTCCATTGTTTTTAGTGCTTGCAACTGCTAAATAAGCCACCATGGGCCCAAAGAAAGATCCTAGTGCCAGCCCTGTGGTAAAGAGCGTAGCAGGCATGCAGGGAGCGCAGCAGGCATGCAGGGAGCGCAGCAGGCATGCAGGGAGCGCAGCAGGCATGCAGGGAGCGCAGCAGGCATGCAGGGAGCGCAGCAGGCATGCAGGGAGTGCAGCAGGCATGCAGGGAGCGCAGCAGGCATGCAGGGAGCGTAGCAGGCATGCAGGGAGCATAGCAGGCATGCAGGGAGCGTAGCAAGCATGCAGGGAGTGTAGCAGGCATGCAGGGAGTGTAGCAGGAAGGTAAGGACTTGTTACCTGATGTCTTTATGGGAGGGGATTCCCCTTCCAAACAATGAAAAAGCTTTCATCCTCTCCCCTCCTCCCGTCTTCCACACATCAACAACTCTTCAATAAAGGTAAGTGACATGTTATTATACTTTTATTCTTCATGTCTCATTGTTTTCTGTGTAATTTAATGTACAAAAAAATTATTTTAATACTTTTGGGTGTCTGAAACGGATTAATTGAATTTCCATTATTTCTTATGGGGAAAATAGATTCGGAGTTAGTAATATTCAGTGTTAGTAACGCCCTCTGGAACGGATTATTTACAAACTCCAGGGGTCCACTGTATATCTTTATATATGCTTCTAAACTGTCATATCTGAGCATGCCTGCAAAGACAGTGATTATGTATGAGCGAGGTGAAAGTGTTGAATGATGATGAAAGTATTTTCTTTTTGGGGATTTTCTTCTTTTGGGTCACCCTGCCTCGGTGGGAGACGGCCGACTTATTGGAAAAAAACAAACTTCAAAATGGAAGGCAAATGGGGATGTGATTAATGAGGAGAAAAAATTGTGTAAAACTGGCCAAATTACCACCTTCTGTACACTATAGGGTAGTTGTAATAGTTGAATGGGCGATTTCTTCTGCTCAATCGATAGAATGAAAGGCAAACCAGTGAAATAGCTAAGAATTTGGTCAAATGGACTATTGAAATACTTAGAATAGAACTCAAAGTCAGTGAAATCACCGGTGTAAATTGTGCCCAGACCACTTTGAACTTGTGTAATTCCGTAGTTTTCCATCAAATTTCGTACTTTTGGCGTCATTACTGTCAGAGATTCTCTACCATTTCAGAAAAAATGGTAGAGAATTAATATTGCTTCCAGTAGACACTGGGAGCAATATTAATTTTGGGGGTCTGGACAGTGAAAGGGTTAAAAGCTGTCTCCATAGATGAATGTTTAAGTTTGTGTGGGCACTTTAATTATTGATTTTGAGTGAAAAAATGTCATACAGTTTAACAAATTACCAGTATGCCAATTTATAGGATACAAGATATACCGATCAAAAATAAGCAAAAATGTACTAAAGGAAGTAGCTCAACAGTGTTGGCTAGATTTTCCCATTATCTAAGTGAGAAGAACTATTATTTTCTCTCCACTCTAGTGGGTTTCCTTCTTTTGGCAATAATGTCAGTGCCATATATTTGTCTATTTCTATTTTTATGTTTGTGATCTAACCAGTGGCATCCACACAAGACATTTCAGCAGAGACCTGTTATGTAAGCTCAACCTCAAGCTAGATGTAATTTTCCTAACTCACCCCAACATAACATCATTTGAAAGCAGTTAAGGATAAGAGGGTAAGTAAATAAAAAGTACAATATATATATTTAATCTACATCCTGTACATTCTTTAAATATTTCCCTGAAAACTGACTCTCTGTCTTGGTCCTAAGGGTGCAGGACTGAAGGTATATACGTACCCATATCATCACTCTTATTTTCACACATACATCCTCAGTGCTTGTGACCCACTTGCCTTGGTACAATATGCATGTACCTTCTTCCCAACCCACACCAGTTTTACTAATTTTAATGCTCTGCAATTTTTTTCCTTGTCCCCACCTCACCACCATGTACTACAGCATTTTTCCCCTTGTATACCTAAATTATTTTCTCAATATACTAAATTATTTTGATCTTACTAAAAGCTAAACACTATTATAAAGTCAAAAAAGTTAAAATGTCTTACATGTTTCTTCTTCTTTGAAGGAGATTCATCACCACTGTCTTCCTTTTGACCAGACAGAGCATCTCCTTCCCGTGGTGACCATGGTTCATTCTTAGCCATTGACAAGTCAATGCCTGATGTTTGAGTCATATCATCATCATCTTGGGGTTCAACTTCATGTTGTGAGGTATGTGGTACAGGTTGTGTATGAGAAATGGGTGGTCCATCTCCTGGCAGGTGTTGTGTCTCTCTGGCTCCTCTACTGTCACATGCACTGCTTGTCAACTTCATTTGTGTGCTCTCTGTATCTATGGTTCTGGTATCTACTTGGTTTCCACAGTAAAACTGGTCCTCAGGTGATTTGGTACTACCTCTTGGGTTATCCGTGCAAGGCACATTTAATGGAGATGTTTTAGAGTTATTTGGAGAGGCAGCAGTACCCATAAATTTTTTTATAGATATATTGGATCGTATTCTTGATAAACCTTTCACCTCTAACATATCTGCTACTTCCAATACTCTCTCCATCAAGCTATGATCCACCTGTAAAACAAAAATTTAAGTAAATATAGTATATAGTGTACTATTATATATACTGCATATTTATACAAATGCAGTAAACAATATACAGTCATGTACATTAGTCGAGTACATTAGTAATGGACATTTTAAATGCTATTTTCAAATCCTTTCAGTAAACTGAAAGGATTTGAAAATAGCATTTAAAATGTCTATTACTAATGTTCAACACATTAAATACCCTCCCTGGACGTTTCCACTGCTCCCAGGGGATACGGTACCACCCACCTTGGGAATCACCGATTTAAATCAGTGATTCCCAAGGTGGGTGGTACTGTCCCACCTGGAAGCGGTGGAAAGGTCCAGGGAGGGTATTGAGGAAAAAGGGGGCGGTAGGGGGATGGCAGGGTGGCATCAGAACTAAAGGAGCATTTGTTTTATAAAATCTATATGACAAAATCTAAGTCAAGAATACAGTGGAACCTCTGCTTATGAGGGCCCACCATGCAAGTTTTTCAGAATACAAGCAGTTGATCGGTTGATTTTTTGCTCCTGGATACGAGCCAAAATTCAGGTTGCGAGCTTTCCCCTCAAGGGAGGTTCCTTGACGCTGGTGAGGGGCTCTTGATCTAGGGAATTGGATCTGTGCTACAGTTCCCTAAATTAATAATAATAATACTACTGTAATAATAATTTGTCAGTTAAAATCAGAGTAGGGGAGTTAGTAGATGGGGAGCTGGAGGTATTGGGTAGATGGCGGGAATATTTTGAGAAACTTTTAAATGTCGATGAAAAAAGGGAGGCGGTAATTTCATGCATTGGCCAGGGAGGTATAACATCGTTTAGGAGTGAAGAGCAGGAGAAGAGTGTGGGGGAGGTGCGTGAGGCATTACATAGAATGAAAGGTGGTAAAGCAGCTGGAACTGACGGGATTATGACAGAAATGTTAAAAGCAGGGGGAGGATAGTGTTGGAGTGGTTGGTATTTTTGTTTAATAAATGTATGAAAGGTGAAGAGAGTGGTGAGAGAGTGCAAAAGAAGAGCGGATGAAAGAATGGGAGAGGCTCTGTCAAGAAATTTTGCTGAAAACAAGAAGAAATTTTGGAGTGAGATAAACAAGGTAAGAAAGCCTAGGGAACGAATGGATTTGTCAGTTAAAAACAGAGTAGGGGAGTTAGTACTAGATGGGGAGCTGGAGGTATTGGGTAGATGGCGGGAATATTTTGAGGAACTTTTAAATGTCGATGAAAAAAGGGAGGCGGTAATTTCATGTACTGGCCAGGGAGGTACAACATCGTTTAGGAGTGAAGAAGAGCAGGATGTGAGTGTGGGGAGGTGCGTGAGGCATTACGTAGAATGAAAGGGGGTAAAGCAGCTGGAATTGACGGAATCATGACAGAAATGTTAAAAGCAGGGGGATATAGTGCTGGAGTGGTTGGTATTTTTGTTTAATAAATGTATGAAAGAGGGAAGGTACCTAGGGATTGGCAGAGAGCATGTATAGTTCCTTTATATAAAGGAAGGGGATAAAGAGAGTGTAAAAATTATAGGGAATAAGTTTACTGAGTATACCAGGTAAAGTGTATGGCAGGGTTATTATTGAAAGAATTAGAGGTAAGACAGAGAGTAGGATTGCAGATGAGCAAGGAGGCTTTAGAGTGGGTAGGGGATGTGTAGATCAAGTGTTTACAGTGAAGCATATATGTGAACAGTATTTAGATAAAGGTAGAGAAGTTTTTATTGCATTTATGGATTTAGAAAAGGCATATGATAGAGTGGATAGGGGAGCAATGTGGCAAATGTTGCAAGTGTATGGAATAGGTAGTAAGTTACTGAAGGCTGTAAAGAGTTTTTATGAGGATAGTGAGGCTCAGGTTAGGGTGTGTAGGAGAGAGGAGATTACTTCCCGGTAAAAGTAGGTCTTAGACAGGGATGTGTAATGTCACCATGGTTGTTTAATATATTTATAGATGGGGTTGTAAAAGAAGTAAATGCTAGGGTGTTGGGGAGAGGGGTGGGATTAAATTATGGAGAATTAAATGCAAAATGGGAGTTGACACAGTTACTTTTTGCTGATGATACTGTGCTTATGGGAGATTCTAAAGAAAAGTTGCAAAGGTTAGTGGACGAGTTTGGGAGAGTGTGTAAAGGTAGAAAGTTAAAAGTGAACATAGATAAGAGTAAGGTGATGAGGGTATCAAACGATTTAAATAAAGAAAAATTGGATATCACATTGGAGAGAGGGATTATGGAAGAAGTAAATGTTTTCAGATATTTGGGAGTTGACGTGTCAGCGGATGGGTTTATGAAGGATGAGGTTAACCATAGAATTGATGAAGGAAAAAAGGTGAGTGGTGCATTGAGGTATCTGTGGAGACAAAAACGTTATCCATGGAGGCAAAGAAGGGAATGTACGAAAGTATAGTGGTACCAACACTCTTATATGGGTGTGAAGCATGGGTTGCAAATGCTGCAGCAAGGAGGAGGCTGGAGGCAGTGGAGATGTCCTGTCTAAGGGCAATGTGTGTGTAAATATTATGCAGAAAATTCGAATGTGGAAATTAGGAGAAGGTGTGGAGTTACTAAAAGTATTTGTCAGAGGGCTGAAGAGGGGTTGTTGAGGTGGTTTGGTCATTTAGAGAGAATGGATCAAAGTAGAATGACTTGAGAGCGTATAAATCTGTAGGGAAGGAAGGCGGGGTAGGGGTCGTCCTAGAAAAGGTTGGAGGAAGGGGTAAAGGAGGTTTTGTGGGCGAGGGCTTGGACTTCCAGCAAGCATGTGTGAGCGTGTTAGATAGGAGTGAATGGAGACGAATGGTTTTGGGACATGACGATCTGTTGGAGTGTGAGCAGGGTAACATTTTGTGAAGGGATTCAGGGGAAACCAGTTAATTGATTTATTTGGACTTGAGTCCTGGAAATGGAAGTACAATGCCTGCACTTTAAAGGAGGGGTCTGAGATAGTGACAGCTGGGAGGGACTTTTCTCAGCTGTCGTATCTGAGCTCCTCTGCAAAGACAGTGATTATGTATGAGTGTGGTGAAAGTGTTGAATGATGATGAAAGTATTTTCTTTTTGGGGATTTTCTTTCTTTTTGGGTCACCCTGCCTCGGTGGGAGACGGCCGACTTGTTGAAAAAAAAAAAAAAAAAAATGTATGAAAGAGGGGAAGGTATCTAGGGATTGGCAGAGAGCATGTATAGTTCCTTAATATAAAGGAAGGGGGATAAAAGAGATTGTAAGAATTATAGGGGAATAAGTTTACTGAGTATACCAGGTAGTGTACGGTAGGGTTATTATTGAAAGAATTAGAGGTAAGACAGAGAGTAGGATTGCAGATGAGGAAGGAGCCTTTAGAGTGGGTAGGGAATGTGTAGATCAAGTGTTTACATTGAAGCATATATGTGAACAGTATTTAGATAAAGGTAGGGAAGTTTTCATTGCATTTATGGATTTAAAAAAGGCATATGATAGAGTGGATAGGGAAGCAATGTGTCCTACCTGCATGCCCTGCCCTGACTGCCTTAAATGGAGTAATGGTGGTGGAGGAAGTGGGGGGTGGTGGGAATGAGGGAGAGTAGAAGGGAGGAAGACTGGTCGTGTACCAGATGCAGATCGTGTAAACATTAAATCTACAATTCTTGACCAATCTCTGCCTGCCTGCCTGACTAAACCTGTTTTGTCCTGCCTGCTCTGTCCTGGCCTGGCTTGGCCTGTCCTGTCCTGTCCAGCCTGCTCTGGCCTGGCCTGCCCAGCCTGCTCTGGCCTGGCCTGGACTGCCCAGCCTGCTCTGCTCTGGCCTGGCCTGGACTGCCCAGCCTGCTCTGCTCTGTCCTGGCCTGGACTGCCCAGCCTGCTCTGCTCTGGCCTGGCCTGGACTGCCCAGCCTGCTCTGCTCTGGCCTGGCCTGGACTGCCCAGCCTGCTCTGCTCTGGCCTGGCCTGGACTGCCCAGCCTGCTCTGCTCTGGCCTGGCCTGGACTGCCCAGCCTGCTCTGCTCTGGCCTGGCACTGCCAGCCTGCCTGCCACTGCCGACTGCCAGCCTGCTCTGCTCTGGCCTGGCCTGGACTGCCCAGCCTGCTCTGCTCTGGCCTGGCCTGGACTGCCCAGCCTGCTCTGCTCTGGCCTGGCCTGCCAGCCTGCCGCCTGGCCTGGACTGCCCAGCCTGCTCTGCTCTGGCCTGGCCGGCCCAGCCTGCTCTGGCCTGGCCGGCCCAGCCTGCTCTGCTCTGGCCTGGCCGGCCCAGCCTGCTCTGCTCTGGCCTGGCCGGCCCAGCCTGCTCTGCTCTGGCCTGGCCGGCCCAGCCTGCTCTGCTCTGGCCGGCCCAGCCTGCTCTGCTCTGGCCTGCCCAGCCTGCTCTGCTCTGGCCTGGCGCCCAGCCTGCTCTGCTCTGCTCTGGCCGGCCCAGCCTGCTCTGCTCTGGCCTGCCCAGCCTGCTCTGCTCTGGCCTGCCCAGCCTGCTCTGCTCTGGCCTGCCCAGCCTGCTCTGCTCTGGCCTGCCCAGCCTGCTCTGCTCTGGCCTGGCCTGCCCAGCCTGCTCTGCTCTGGCCTGGCCTGCCCAGCCTGCTCTGGCCTGGCCTGCCCAGCCTGCTCTGGCCTGGCCTGCCCAGCCTGCTCTGCTCTGGCCTGGCCTGCCCAGCCTGCTCTAGCCTGGCCTGGCCTAGCCTGCCCAGCCTGTTCTGACCTGGCCTAGCCTAGCCTGCCCAGCCTGTTCTGGCCTGCCCAGCCTGCTCTGGCCAGGCCTGGCCTCCCCAGCCTGCTCTGGCCTGGCCTTCCCAGCCTGCTCTGGCCTGCCCAGCCTGCTCTGGCCTGGCCTGCCCTGTCTTGTCCTGTCGTACGCTGCCTGCCCTGTCTTGTCCTGTCGTACGCTGCCTGCCCTGTCTTGTCCTGTCGCACGCTGCCTGCCCTGTCTTGTCCTGTCGTACGCTGCCTGCCCTGTCTTGTCCTGTCGTATGCTGCCTGCCCTAGCCTGTCTTATCCTGCCTGTCAGCTCTGACCTTTCCTTCTCTTGCATTCCCTGTCTCCTTTGCCCTGTCCTGTCACTTTGCCTGGACATAACCCTACGAAACATAGGCTTACTCTGCTGTTGGGTGTCAATTACTCTGAAGATCTCAAGCTGAAGCCTATGTTTGTTTAGTATTCGGAAAACTCCAAAGTGCTTAAACAACAAAAAGTATTCAAAGGCAAACTGGGTGTTCTGGCACATTTGAACGAATTTACAATAATACCATGCATTTTGGGGCTTTTAGGTACAATGTCTTCCGGAATGTATTAATATCATAGCTCAACTGACCAGTGTATTACTAAAATCTTTTACATTTAGATACTCTATGGGTAAAATTACTTTTTAGAAAATAAAAAAGTTATGGATGATCAACAGATGTCTTAAGAACTTAAAACTTTGAAGGTCAATGTAAGCAGTGCATTACCGTGTTCTTTCAAAATTTTGAAAGAATGACATAGTTCTTAACAAAGGAACTTGATTACAGTATTTTAGCAGAGACTCTATAGAAGAGAATTATATTATTATAACACTTATTGGAAAAGTGCTAAACCCATCAAGGTCATATAGTGCCAGGACAATAAAATGTAATTAGAGTCAAGCCAAGGAAATGGAGGGAAGCTCCAGTTCTTTCACTCAAAAGCCGTTCCCCAGCATCAAGGCACCTTTCCTGGAAGGAGCTCCATAGAAGAGATTTTTGGTTACCATTCCTCTCTACAGTTACCGTATCTTATGGTGAACAAGACGCTCCAGTTTTGAGGATCCCCCCTCCCCCCCAATTCTGATTGGCTAAATTTTTGAAAAAAAAAAAAAAAAAAAAAAAAAAAAAAACTACTTTAGCCTCCAAAATTCTGGGTAAATTTTCAAAACTTATTTTTGGAAAAAAAAAAAAATAGTGTCTATGATGCTGTAAAATACAGTACTTATACCTCCATGTAATGGACTACCATAATGGGGGAGAATTGTCCAAATGCCCGTTAAGTCAGAATGTTAAAAAATAGCAAGAGAGAATTCAAGTACATTCTACTGTATAGCTATTATAGTACTGTTCACACAATTTAGACATAATGCAATAAACACTGACAATAAATAAAGGAGTTAAAAATACGATTTACCCAGTGATTTTTTTTTTATTATACATATGTACCTTATTTTATAAGCATATTCTTTGAAGCAACTATACCCCTTTCTTGCTAAGGGTACAGAATGTAGAATGGCAAGTATTACTGACAAGTATGGTAGAAAAAGACTTGTGCACAGCAAGCCTTGACCACAGATGTTTCAGTCTGGGTAGAATTTGATTAAGCTCTATCAAGAGCACTAAAACCATTCTAGAAAACACCTCAAAGTCACCATATGAAAAACACAAGGTCAGAGGTTTCCTTTTTCCATTATGCACTGCATGTATCAGGATCCTTTTTTATATGCACTCACCACACAGACCCTTTCTCTCATGTCTAGGCCAAAATTTACCGCCCACAGCATATTTGAGGGAGCTGTGCTTAAAACTTAGATCTACGTCAGTAATGTTGGTGTCAATAATATAGATGTATGTAAGAGACAGTGAAAGGGCTAAGTAAATTAACAACTTTATGTGACAATAAATGCTTACCTGGGTGTTCCCTTGGTACATATAGTCTAACAGACAGCTCATTTCACGGAAACTGGCTCCTCGTAGCACTATCATTGGATACTGATCTGAAGTCACTTCTGACAGCACTCTTTGAAAATATGCAGAGGTGGAAGCTAAGATAGCTTGATGGGCTTTCATAACAAAGCCATCTTCAGTAACCAGTGTGACATCACAAAAATGTTCCTCCAACCTCTGTAGTGTAAGGATCTGTTGTAAAGATTCAGTCATTAGCATAATTGATAAGACAAAATAAACTACCATACACTAAGTTTGTAAAAGTACTGTTAATGCAGTAAGCTTAACAAAAATGGTTAATAAACAAGATTATGCATTTTTAACACCAGCCATCTCCCACTGAGGTAGGGTGACCCAAAAAAGAAAATCTTTTCACTGTCATTCATTCAATCACTGTCTTGCCAGAAGTGTGTTGACATCACAGCTCAGGTAACATTCTGAACTGCATCATTCCTACCCCTCCTTCAGAGTGTAGGCACCATACTTCCCACCTCCAGCTAAATCTCTTCATAAATGTTACTCTGCTTACAGACCAACACTACTTCAAATCATAAACCACTTGCCTCACTCACTCCCATCTAACACAGTCATGATGGATGTCCAAGAATCCCTTACCCTTTCCTTTCAACCCTTCCTGGGACAACCCCTAACTCTCCATTCCTGATTTACATGTCCTCCTAGTGATCCTATTTTGCTCATCCTCTTTAAATGTATAAACCACCTCAACAACCCCTCCTCCACCCTCTGAGTAATACCCTTAGTAACACCACACCTTTTAAATGCCAAGTTCCAAATTCTCTGCAAAATGTTCACACCACACATTGCCCTCAAAATATCACTACCTTCAGACTCCACCTACATTTAAAATACATGCTTCACACCAACAATGTTGGTATCACTATACTTTGGTAAATTCCCTTTGTTTGCTTCCATGGATTAGATTCTTTGTCCCCACAAATGCTTCAATACATGATCCACCTTTTTTCCTCCTCATCAATTCTATAGTTCACCTCATCTCTCAGACCAATCTGCCAACAAGTCCATTCCCAAATACCTTAACACATTTGCTTCCTCCATATGCCCTCCAACTCCAATCTGATATCCAATATTTTATTGCCTAATTGATTACACTCATTACCTTGTTTTTTCCATGCTCACTTTTAATTTCCTGTTTTAACATACCCTCCCAAATTCTTATACATACCAACTTTTGGAACTTCTCAGAATATCCCAAGAGAACAGTGTCATCAGCAAAAAGTATCTGTGATAACTCCTACATTGTACAACTTCTTTGGATGTTTATCCATACTGTTCCATAAAGGAGACTGGGGTGTATAAGCTTACCAACATTAACTAGCCACTATATATAATAACAGTGGATATGGTATGGAAAAATGTGAGACCCTTGAAGAAATATTTTTGAAAATAGTACAGTGGTACCTCGGTATATGTCTGCTTTGGAATAAGTCCAACTTGGTATATGTCCTGTTTGGACCCGAACATTTTTGCTTGGTATACGACCTTTGTTTAGAATACAACTCGCATGCTAGAACTTGTATGGGTCAAAATGAGTCGCAACACCACGCGCTACCCTTGTTTACCTC
Organism: Cherax destructor; assembly: GCA_009830355.1. Classification (NCBI taxonomy): domain Eukaryota; kingdom Metazoa; phylum Arthropoda; class Malacostraca; order Decapoda; family Parastacidae; genus Cherax; species Cherax destructor. The sequence goes on along the minus strand of WNWK01001826.1, from coordinate 147,190 downwards.
TCTCTCGATGTGGAGGAGTTAGTGGAGAAGCACAGGGAAGAGCTGACCACTGAGGAGCTGCAGGAACTTGAAAAGGAGGAGCACAAGACTAAGATGGATGCACTCTTTTCAGGCTCAGAAGAGGAGATAGAGGAAGCCCCTACTTCATTAATCAAGGAAATCTTTGCCAAATGGATGGACATCAAAAACTTTGCAAGCCGAAATAGCATTGTCTGGAATGACCAGACAATGTCACATTTCTGAAACATCCTGAGGAGAATGCAGAAGCAAAGTTCTTTGGACAGATTTTTAGTAAAAGTCAAACCTGGTGAGCTTCAACCTGGTCCAAATAGGAAAAAAGAGAGACAGAAAAGAGAAGGGGACTCTCCTTCCAGACAATAACATTTCCTCCTCCTCCCTTCTCAGCACTATCCTAGTAGGCACTCGACACTTTTCAGCAAAGTAAAGTTAAATTTGCATTTATTTCATCTAATTCTTTTGTATTTATGTATGTATTATAGTATTAAGCAGTGTTTAAATTACATATTTTAGTATTAAGCAGTGTTTAAATTATTTTATACAACTCCATCAATGTATAATATGCCAATAACAATAGGATTTTTTTCATGGGAATGGATTAATCGTTTTCCCTATATTTCTTATGGGAAAAATTGTTTGGTACATGTCCTGTTTGGTATAAATCCAAGGTCCTGGAACACATTAAGGACGTATACCGAGGTACCACTGTACAATATATTATCTTACGCTAAATAGGATTAAAATTTCTTAAATTTAATGGGAAAGGAATACATAGCCATCTAAATCCTAATAACACTTAACCTTAGACACATGTTGCATGTGGTCATTCCAACGGAAACGAAGCTGTTGCTCAGTGCTAACTGCAGCCATGTCTACCTGAAATATATGTATTATAATCAAATATGGAGCAAATACACTAGGGCATTCATTAATTATACAAAACTCATTACATAATACTTCACAACAGTTGACTAATTTCTAGGTACATACTGCTAAATGAACACTGACAGGAGATAAAAGGAGACTACCTCCTGTCAAGCTGACAAAAGGAGAGACAAAAGGAGACTTTTGTTTCAATTTCTGTCTTTGGTACAATAAGGCCTTATTTGTATTAACGCTGCTCAATTCTAGTCTCATTATCACAGAATGGACATAAATGCACTGGAAAATATATAGAGCAGAATGACAATGTTGATCTCATGTATTAGAAATCTTTCCTATGAAGACAGACAGAAGGCACTAACGTAGTACGGGAGATAAGACTGAAGTGTACCAGCAGAAAACAGAAATAAAGGGGATATAAAAAGCATGCTAAAAGTATCTATGCCATGTCACGGCAATGAATTCAAGGTGGACAAATTTAACTTTAGAAAGATACAGAGAAGTGCTGGTTTGGCAACAAAGTTGTAGATGAATGGAATAAACTCCCAGGCATCATTAATGGGGTCAATTTATTATTATAATCAAATAGAAGCGCTAACCCACAGGGGTTATACAGCATAATGGGGTCAAGAACTTTGAGTAGCTTTACATATACGTTATAAGGGTATTCGAGTGGGCGAGAGTTAGACTTGCCTAGCATGAGCCAATAGGCCTACCGCAGTTATTCTTATGCTCTTACATCCCGTCATTTGTATACAGTACAAACTTTTTCAACGATGCAAACATGCACAGAAATAAACTGACTGTATATAATGTGATGCTTATGACAGTGTTAAAGAAAAACAAAGCAGCAAGTACAGTATATACTATATCAAGTTCAACCATCACAAACACTTAACTACGTAAACTTAGTAGATAAGATTATTGATTATGTCGTGTCTAATGATGTACTGGTTATCACAAGACACTCACTACCTTTCAAGATAAGTAACAATTCTTCATAAAGCCAATTCCCGAACGGGATTCACTGGAAATAAACGTAGGTAAAATGTAAATAATTTACCATGAATAAGAGCCCACAATAATCAAGTGCTTGGTATGGGCGTAAACATCATGTAGCTTTAAAAGTGGTTTTAAAAAAAGGCCATTTGCAAATTAAAGGTGAATAAGGCAGACCAAATAAGTTAACAACCGGAAAGTTAGATATAAGGGTAAGATGTGGCATGTGGATCACCAATGAGTCAACTCACCAGAGCATTACTCATTAGGGGCAAAGTAAGAAGAGCAGCAGCAGCAGCAGCAGCAGCTCCCTCATCCAACTTTTGTCTCAACAACAAGATGGCGACCACTACAATACACTCCTTGTAAGGAAAAAAAAATATTTACGCTGCTTAGTCGAACGCAAGTAATATTATATAATTGTAGGGGCAATAAAACAAGCCTTTATTCTCGAATTATGTATCCATATTGTCATACAAATATAAATGAAATAATTTTATTACTTAGCGCGGAAAATTTGAACTCTGATTAAACAACAAACTTTATTTATTTATGCAGTATTACAAAATGTAGTTTACATATAATGAAATATTGTTAAGCACAAAAGAAAGCCACTAGCATGCAGTGCAATAATAGATTTGAGAGCAGGAAATCTACACTACCAAGCATCTCGCATTTAACACAACTGATACCAAAAGAAGGACGAGGGTTGGTATTGGTGGTTTATTAGTCAGGAAAGAGGACAATGTCTCCTAATACTCGTCTTAAATTAACTCTCATTCACATGACCCGTTCCGCTGTCCACCCCAGCTATATTTTATACTCCATTAAAAAAAAAATTATTACATAGTAGTAAAGTCTAAGATATGTTGATACCTTACAGTTATCCTAAATAAAATATATGTAAAAAACAGACATTTATATAAATAAAAAGAAATTCTTGAAAAATCACGTTTTCTTTGACCCATGTGACGTTTGTTGATATCCGTGTTGTTGATGTCCCTCTGGGAGGCCAGTGGAAGTGAACCTCTCTGGGGAACGTTTCTACCAGCTCTCATAATAATGATCAGTGCTCGTTTCATTCCATAACTGAAATACCATTTTACTTACACACACACACACACTTCCTGTAGAACTATAATGATGAGCTAGATAAAATGATTGTTAATATATTCGTAGGAAAATCCGTATGAGTCATGCAGAGCCTGGGAATAAAAGTTACTCAGATTCATCTATGGAAGGGAAGATTTCTTAAATTCCTCGGTGCAAGTTTCCTACACTGGTACCAAGGCATCCTTGAAGAGCTAAAGAAAATTAAACAAAAACAATAATTGTTTATTCAGTGTAAAGCTGGTCTTTCGTACAATCACCTAGTTTCACCTATCCTTAATTACCAGCTATGCTGGTTGTGTATGGTCTTCATTAATACATTTATCATACTTTTCTTAAATTCAAATTGTTGTAACAGTTAGTACCTCCTTTTTCAATTTATTCAATTCTTATAATACTCTATTAGTCAAAAAAATATCCCAATATCCGTCGCTATTTATTTTCTCATTTTATATCTGCAACGTCTTCTGATCCCAATAAATATACTAAAAATCGTCTTTATTTATTCTTTCATATTTTTTTATAACCATATATGGTGTTATCTTGTCTCCCCCTTTCTGGTATCAACCAGCGTAGGCATCTTGACCCTGCCTGGGCACCGCAGAGAAGACCCGGGACTGATGGACTCAACATGTTGACTCCAGGCTCAGGGACTGATTACCTCAAATTCCTCCTCATCTTCCACCTTTCTCTGCACTGGACTGAAGAAGCCACTGGCTGGCGAAACGTTTCCAGAATAAATATACCCAAATGTTGCACAAATGTCTTTTTTTTTTCAAACAAATCCATACAGACTTCTAGCAAGTCATTAACTTCAATTAAAAAAGTATAGAGGCAAATTTAGATCCTCGGACTCCATAGGACATATACCCTGAGGGGTGTGTTTCTCTCAGCGTATATATGCTGAGAGTTTACTGTAATCCCTGTTAAAATTTTCCCAACAGGACTTTTTTTTTTCTTTTATCACTTGACATTTCCTATCAAACAAAAAAATTCTCGTCCGTTTTAATAGTTTGCCTTTTATTCCTTCCATGTTCTTAAGATACCAAATTGGTCTCTAGTGAGAAACTCTATCAAAAACCTTAAAATCTAGATAAATTTACAAATTCATTTTATTCTTGAGAAGTTTCGGTGACTCATAATAACCTAACAAATTTCGTATACATGAATTTAAGACCGAAAAACAAATTGTGTACTATTTTTTCCAATAGTTTTGTAACCTCACTTATCAGCGAAACCAGTTCATAGTTTATATGATCACCTTTCTTAACTATTGGCACAATGTGTGCCAGTTCAGTTCAGCTCAGTTCTTCTACACATTGTTTTAAAATCCATGTTGTTATCTCGTCTGGTTCTATTGCTTTTTGTCAACATCCAGTAATAATTTATTACCTTTTTAGTTATCTCAGTATCCTATAACGTAATTATCTATTCGGGTTTCATATGTGCTACATATACAATATTGTGCAAAACAATCATGGGGGGAGTTGAATGATAGTTCTAGGCCTTCGTGTTGTGATCAACACATCATCAGGATCTTGCAATGTTGCAGATTCGTTCAGTGAACGTTTTGCTCATTCGAGCAAAAACGTTCCCCTGAACGAATCACCTTGGACTTCCTACTCATCTCTGCAATTTTGCAAGCTGCTGATGTATTGATTGCAACATCAAAGTCCTAGAGCTATCATGGTTGTTTGCATCTTGTATCGCTTGTTCGCAATTATTGCATACAATATCATGTTTTGTAAACACGTCCTGAAACTTTCTATTATGCTACACATTTACTATTTCACTTCAATGGTTATTTTGTCGTTCTTATTTCTTTGTGTTAGGGTGTCCCGTAACTCGAATGCTAGCGCACTCAGCTCCCACACTGAGGTCCGGGGGTCGATCCCCGATACGGCTGGAAACATTAGGACGTGTTTCCTTAAAGACACTTACTGCCCAGTGTTCACCCATCAGTAAAATGGGTACCTGGGTGGGGACAAATGCTCTTCATAACAAGGGGTTTTCTGTATAGTAGTATGTCACTGGTGTCAGCTAGGCCTGTATACCTTGTACATGTACTTGTAGAAATAAAGATTATTATTATTATTATTATTATTATTATTATTATTATTGTATTTTTTCTTCTTTCTCGCAAGTGATAATAATAAATGTGTATTTTACAAGAATCCACATTTGTCTTCATAGGTTGCTTCTTGCATGGAAGTCTATAGTTATTCACAATATTTCGGACAGATTAAAACTAGAATTTAAAAGTGCTTGACAGTGCACAAATAACCCACATATAGGAGAATGAAACTTATGACGACGTTTATAAAATTGCTGACAGTGTCCAGAATATTTTGCTGCCAGGTCAATTTTGTCCTCCAGGTATACTCCAGGATGCAACCCACACCAGTCGACTAACACCTAGATACCTATTTTACTGCTAGATGAACAGGGACAGTAGGTGTCTTAAGGAAACGCTTCCTAATGTTTCTACCCGTACCAGGGATTGAACCATGAACCTCAGTTTGTGAGCTGAGTGCACAAATAATTGAGCTACAGGACATCCCTACTTCGCCTGTACCTGGAGATCCACTACAGCAAATCACCTTAAGCCAATAATAACGCAATAAAAAGCGGCTGTACGAATGATCACCCAGTCTACTACCATGTAACACACTCCCCCACTCTTCAAAAGTCTAAACTTACTTAATATTTATAAAATTCACTCATACTACTGTCAATAGTAACAGCCTGGTCCACCACGAGGCCTGGTCTCAGACTGGGCCACGGGGGCGTTGACCCCTGAAACCCTCTCCAGGTATACCTGCCAAGTTTGTCAAGGCTGGGAACCAAAGCAGGTGTAGTGCTAGGGGAAGGGAACACAACTTTGTAGTACCCACAGTCGATGGTCAGGATTCAAACACATTTTATTGTACAACAGTAAAGGAATATAACGGATTGCCTGCACATGTCAAAGCCTGTCATAGCATGAGCCAGTTCAAGAAGAGTGCCAAAAGGTACCTTATGAATGTAGCTACAGAAAGGGAGGAGAGTGATTTCTTGTATAGCTAACATGCATGTACCTATTATTGTGAGCTGATCCTCTTTAATATTGATGTAAATAACTCAGTTTACCTTATTCCTAGTATATCTCCTTTTATTATAACTGCTTTCCACATAGTTAAGTTACTTACGTGTTTAAACTTTTAAAGTTTAAATAATAAGTTATTACAAGGACCCCAATGGAAATAAGTCACTGTGACTTTTTTTTGGGTTATCCTGAGTAATTATAAATATGCTGCTATGTATGATAACTTATGTAACTGTTTATGTGTACTTGTACTTGAATAAACTTACTTGAACCATTAACTAACTACTTGTGTGTTGTTCCAGACAGGTTATTGTACCTTTTTAATTCTTCACTTGGCAGTGAATAATACTATTTAAAGTTAGATTATTTGAAAGATAAACTTAATATAACTAAGTTGTCTGAAGATAAGACTATCAAATGCAATGATCATTCTAAACAAACAAACAAACAAATTTTATTTCATTGCAATTTTACATAGATATTTGTAGTTACAATCATAAACTGAAGTGCAAGGAGAGCCACTGACATGCCATGGTGAAGTGCAAGGAGAGCCACTGACATGCCATGGTGAAGTGCAAGGAGAGCCACTGACATGCCATGGCATTAGGGGCAGCAATCTAATGACTTATAGACTATGTACATAATATTAATATTGAGTTTATTTTAGTATATTGTGAAATTAATTGAGATTTATTTCAAATTATATATTTACTTGTTCATATTACAATATGATGATATTACATTGTAACAAGTGTTTAGGAGGATGGTAATATAATAGTAAAAATTGGAATTATCTTAAGGAAAATGACACTGAGCATTTTTGAAAGTAATTTATAGTATGAGTATTTAGTTTAGGGTGAGTAGGTGGTTTTTGAGAAGAGTCTTAAATTGATTTTCAGACAAGGTTATCTTAGTATTTACTGGTAATGAATTCCAGATTCTGGGGCCCTTTATGTGCATAGAATTTTTACATAGGTTGATATGGACTCGGGGTATATAAAAAAGTGATCTGTGTCTTGTGTTGTGGTCATGGGTCCCAAGTAACAAAACTATTTATTAAAACAGTAATGTCAGCGTGAAAGAAGGAGTAGCATCAAGTAACAACGGCAATCTTAGCTATAAGATTTTTGAGGGTAAAAATATACTGGAGACAAGAAGTGCGTGAGTACGAGTGCTGATTGAAATCTCTATACGCAGTTTGTATTGGATATACTTAACATTTATATTCGGTTTTCACAAATTTACATGATTATCGTGAATTTTTTTTTAATATCCTTGAAACACTTGGCACACAGGGAGCTTACAGAATCTTCTAGTAGAGAGTGTAGTATTTTGGAGCTTTGCATGGAGTTTTAACTCAAACGTGTGTATGTATGTGTGACCTAATTCATGTCCGCATAAATAACTCTTTACGTTTGTAACCAGATATGAATTGTAACTTGTTCACCTATCAAAACTTTGCGGCCCAGTCCCTGGACCCATTATGTGCTTCTAATCTTTTAACGTCAATGCCCACAGGATGGGTATGGGGTGCATAATAAAGTTATTAAAGTAAACTATGTATATATCAAAGAGGCATTTGTTTCTTATATTGCAAGTTGTGTAGTGGGTTGCATGCACTAACTACTAAAACTTTTTCTTCTTTATTTTGGATTTCTGCCACCAAAATTTCGACACTATGGTTTGGATTTTAATTTCTGAAACTTTTATTGTTTCTTTTACTAATATTGCTAATCTTCCTCACTTCTTACCCACTCTGTCTCTTCACACTGAATAATTTTTATACCACGTTTAAAATATGGTTTAAGAGCTTAAACTGGATCAGGTTTCTTCTAGTGTATATGTGACTTAGCTGTAATCTTTTTGAAATTACTCCACCTTTGTTAGTATATATATATATTTTTTTTTGCAAATGTTTAGCTGTTTCTCCTTTTATTTCCATTTATTTTAATCTGGTTACTAAATATCAGTGCTTGTTTCTTTGAGGAACCATTTGACAGATTAATATATTCCAGGTTCTGTATTTTTTTTTAATCTCTTGGAAGTATTTATAAATCCTTTTATTCTTACTCTGTCCTTTTCCAAAAGATCTTGTCTAATCGTGTGTGCTTCAGGACTTACTGCCAAATACTGCATGTTTTTTTTTTTGCGTTCACTATTCCGAGTATTATGTGCAATGAAGTGAATCAAGAACCCCAATGGAATTATGTCAATTTGTCTGACTTTTTTGGGTTATCCTAGGTAATTTACACTGTGTATGATAATTGTACTTATGTGTACCTGTACATGAATAAACTTACTTACTTACTAAGCAAGATATACTACATTTTAGTTTAATATAATTAAACACGTTGATGTATTGAGGAGAGTCGCTGGCAGAAGTGTTAGCTGTAAGGTCAGTCGCTGGCAGCGTTCACTGCAGCTACCAGGACTGTGTCAGCTGCTGGAGACCAACACTCGCAAGGAATACTTCCTCATTACTTTATTTGAAGTCCCACGGGCAACATATGTCGAGATATAGGATATTTTCCCCTACCAGGGCGACAGGTGAGAAAAGTTTTAGTGTGAAGTTATGGAGCCTATGGTAAATGCGGAACAAAAAAGACTGGCGACCTTGGTTATCAGGCTGAACTGATTTGTTTACATTTGTGTGGTGGCTAATGTTAGTGTGTAACTCAGACTAATTTCATCTAGAATCACTGAGGAAAAAAAAAATATAGCCATCTGGATTATTAAAGGAAGAATTTCATCCAAATAATATCTAGGAACAATTTCGGGCTCACTTTGGGAAATATAAGGAAGTTATGTTAGGAATCCCACTTTTCTTTGTCCTTGAAATTATACATGTAAAAAGACATTTTAAAGTTTAAGAAAAGATTATTTTGTATTATTATTAAAGAATCTTCTATAATTTGAATCTATTCGGTTTGAGTATGTTTAATTGCTCGATTTTAAAAATGTTCTCATTCTTTGATGTGCTACACTAAATGGATTATATTATTATTAGATTTATATCATTATAGTTTTGGAAATATTTGAATATACAATAATGTAGTTTTGAACTTTGGGTGCCTTCAGTTTCAGCAGAGTTATAGTTTTCATTGATTCCCATAAGTGAGATTCCTTGATGCCAGTGAGGGGGGGCTCTGGTTCCAGGAATATTGACTTCATTTTCTCTTTCCTTGCATCAAACCCAGTTCCCTCCTATTCTCCCGAGTGCTGTATGAAACCTATGGAATTTAAGCTCTCCATGAACCTATGGATTTAAGCTCTCCATGAACCTATGGATTTAAGCTCTCCATGAACCTATGGATTTAAGCTCTCCATGAACCTATGGATTTAAGCTCTCCATGAACCTATGGATTTAAGCTCTCCATGAACCTATGGATTTAAGCTCTCCATGAACCTATGGATTTAAGCTCTCCATGAACCTATGGATTTAAGCTCTCCATGAACCCATGGATTTAAGCTCTCCATGAACCCATGGATTTAAGCTCTCCATGAACCCATGGATTTAAGCTCTCCATGAACCCATGGATTTAAGCTCTCCATGAACCCATGGATTTAAGCTCTCCATGAACCCATGGATTTAAGCTCTCCATGAACCCATGGATTTAAGCTCTCCATGAACCCATGGATTTAAGCTCTCCATGAACCCATGGATTTAAGCTCTCCATGAACCCATGGATTTAAGCTCTCCATGAACCCATGGATTTAAGCTCTCCATGAACCCATGGATTTAAGCTCTCCATGAACCCATGGATTTAAGCTCTCCATGAACCCATGGATTTAAGCTCTCCATGAACCCATGGATTTAAGCTCTCCATGAACCCATGGATTTAAGCTCTCCATGAACCCATGGATTTAAGCTCTCCATGAACCCATGGATTTAAGCTCTCCATGAACCCATGGATTTAAGCTCTCCATGAACCCATGGATTTAAGCTCTCCATGAACCCATGGATTTAAGCTCTCCATGAACCCATGGATTTAAGCTCTCCTTGAACCTATGGATTTAAGCTCTCCTTGAACCTATGGATTTAACTTTTCATAAATGTAATAGTAATAGGATATTGACGCCACTTCAGATATACTAGTTCAAGACTATTTCAGAAAACCCATGAAAGAACAAAATATTAAAAGGTACTGATATATAAAAAAATTGTGAAAAAAATGAATTATTTTAACAAAAGTTGATGGAAAGCTAGAAAAAAAGACGGACCTGGAACAGATAGAGGAAGTGTGCCAACCAAAAGACTTGCTAGAGATTCAAACAAATTGCCTAGAAATCACTAACCAACATACTGAAGCTTGTAAAGCCAAACTAAATGTACAGGAGAAATTACAAAGAATCAAGGACAAGGCTTAAATCACCAAATTGGAGGAAGAAATTTAGCGCTCTCGCTCTGGTATTAAACAGTAGCTGGCCGTCAAATTTGTACGTTTTGTTGAACTCCCAGGACGTGAGTGATGTGCTGAACATGGCATTGGTCCTTAGATCAGACGTGGGGAATGGCGTCGTGGATGGAAGTTTGCCAGAGGACGGTGTTGATGGCACATTGAGAGTTCATACTGAGGAGGCAGATTATAGTGTAGTAGCTTGTACTAGTTACTAGCATGGTACAGTATCTTGTACTAGTTACTACAGTATCCTGTACTAGTTTCCCCTGATATCTCTTCTCCATGATGGCTATGTCTTAGTGAAATTGCTCACCATTGGGTTCTGTTTCACAGAAACTGGATGTATTGGAGCAAAACTAGGTTCAGCATCCCCGAATTGATTAAGATAAGCATACTGTATTTTTAAATGTGAACCGAAACCATTATTAGCCAGTGTAGTTGGGCTATTAACTCCCAACATCAGGTTGAATTCAAGACACTCAAATATGCAAAGATATGCTGCAAGTATTGGATAGGTGGATATTTTTGGCAATCTCGTTAAAAAGTATGAAATTGGGAATGCCACTGGAGAAAGTAGATACGTTATACACTTGGAGAGCAGAAACCCACTATCAGATGATTCAGCTTCTGAACTGTGAAATCCTGTACAGTACTATATGTCAAATTTATTAACCTGTAATAATCCCAGAAATTATTCAAGAAGTAGGTTCCCTCAAGGGAGGTTTCTTGATGCTGGTGAGGGGGCTCTTGATCTAGGGAATTGGATCTGTGCTCCGGTTCCCTGAATTGAGCCTGAATACCTTCCATCCCCCCCCATCTGCTGTATAATCCTATGGGTTTAGTGCTCCCCTATGATTATAATAATAATATTCAAGAAGTAAATGGAGCCAATTGCATTTGCAGTGTACTTTGATATAATTTTTTTTAAATAGTTTTGAAAGACTAATATAGAGACTGCAGTAGTACTACAATAGATTAGAGATTTTTATTTGAAAGGAAAAATGCAATCAGTGGTAAGTGGGAAAGTGACATCATAAGGATATATCATAAGTGGGGTCCAGAAAAGATCAATATTTACCCTGATTAAATTTCTAATTTATATAAATAACTTTCTAAAGGAATAAACTGTGTGGAGGATTCAAAGTTTCTATGCAGAACAAACAATAAAAATGGGTTGTTAAATCTCTTCAAGAAGATAGGTGATGGAAATTAAATCAGTATCGAAATTTTTATTTTGAAAAATTGTATGTACACAAGAAGATAGGTGATGGAAATTAAATCAGTATCAAAATTTTTATTTTGAAAAATTGTATGTACATGAATGTAGTAGGCTATTCAACATTTAAGGTCCTTGGATTTGCATTGTTTCACATGAGATTCAGCTGAGCACGGGGAACAGCAAAGATTTACATGAAATTCGGGTATTTTTTGACTGTTTTTGAAGCACTTGGCAGTTGGGAAACTTTTGGAATCACCTGAAAGTGAGTTCGACATTCCTTGGGATTTTTATGCACATGGAGTTTCTACTCGGGCTGAATCAAACACATGGGATGCCAGATACATATAGTATTTATTTATTGTATTATGCCTAATACATTCTGTTGCAGCTTTCTAAGAAGTTTAAGTCTAGGCAGGGTTTGTATGAATGCCATTAAGTACCTTGCACGGGAAATTGGGAGAAAGCAGCAGCAGACCACACGAATACAGATTGTGATAATAGAGGAGTACTGGGTAACTGTAGACAAGATATTCATCAGAAAATCACATAAATGATAGAAACTTGTAGGCTTAAGAGTTTTTCATATGGATGGAGAAATTCTTAAAAAGCTATACACAATGTATGATACTTTAAACCAGGCTTGGAATACGTAGCAGTCATGAAGTGTCTGCTCCTAAAGATAATGTGGATATGATAGAAGTCCAGAGATGTACTGCATTACAAAATAACTTTCAAAACTTAAAAATGAGTTAGAAGGATTGAAAACTGAAGGTGCTTTTGTTTGTTGATGAAGAGGACAATAGCCTATAACCATACAAGATCATAAAAAGATGCAAGAAAATAATGATTTCTTAGCACAATCAACAGGAAGAACAGGAGACAACAATTGGAACAGAGGTAAAAGTAATGCTTATATGATACAAGAAAGATTTTCTTCAAAAATGGATTGGTAGAATACTGGAATGGGGAGATAGTAAGTGCTATAACCACTGGAAAAAAAAGTATAAATTAAGCACTGAAGACTGTACACTCAAACATAATTCTGATCCTATGCTGGAATGGAATTAGAAATAGGTATTGTTATTTTGCATTGTATTATGTAAACATTTGCTAATTTGATATTTTAGGTTTCTATGTCGTGTGGGTCTTGGGAGAGATATATAGGAGGTCAAAGATACTCCTTGTTGGATGGTTACGGTATATTTACAGTAATTAGAGGAGAGTCCCGCACACCGTCTGTCTCGCCTGTAGGTCTAACGTAGTGAGGCAGTCTGCCTATGATAGGCTGTGCACCTGCGCTGAGCCTCTGACGTCAGCGGGTACCGTGACGTCACACGCAAAGGGACCAGCTGTATAAAGATATACTAAACAAGTGTATCTATGATACTGACACGACAGCTCGGCCATGTTATCGTATGACGTCTCGGCATACTATACAACTCTATAGGCTGAACAGACAGGTGGTACTGGGTGAATCTATACAATAGCAAACACATTATAACTTTGAACTGATCAAGATTAATCTTACTCTCGCACTTCTTTAGTTAATGGTACTTAAGAGAAATTTAATGGATCTAGATATAATGGATTACATAAATTACAATTTGCAAATTTGATCGATCAATCGATATGTATTCATGTACTCTTCGGCTTCTGAGGAAGAATAAATATTTACAGGGAAGAAGTTTTAACAGGAAAGATAAACTCGGCTAACACGGGTTATACTGTTAAAACTCAGAACTCAGAGAGAACTTGAACACACAACAATCTTGCTAGATACTGGAAATCTAATAACAAAACACACAGTCAATAATTCGGTTCTAAACTGGATTTTCTAATTTTCTATCTTTAGCTCACAACTTATGATCACTTTCCTACTGGAGGAATAAACAGGCTCGGTGGAGTGGATGGATCCTCCCCGGTTGAAATAGTTAGCTCAATGACACAAAGTATGAGCAAAGGAGAACGGTTCTCACTATCTCTTACTGCAGGTAAGAATTACTCGACACACGACACTTTACTCTGCAAAGACTTACTGTCAACTGGAAGGAACACTATCTGGAACACGAGGGACAACAACTGGCACTCTAGTGAGTACACTAGCAACAGAAACGGCTTTCTGCAATTGCTTTTGCATCAGCGAGAGATGCTATAACTCATTCAAATAGTCTTTCTTCAACAAAGCGTCCCCTGGAGAGGAACTACTACTTGAACTAGCAACATTGCAAGGATAGACTCAGTACTCAAGGCGGTCCGGGATACCTCCGGCACCCTAGGCATCTGAACGCTATCTTGCATGCAAGATGTAGGGGCTGAATTCCAGACAGGAGTGACAGTAATACTAGTGCCTTGATCGCTCGGCTACGTTAATAAGTGAAACACATACTTTCTACAAGAACTAATCTGAACTTTACATTCCGCATCACTCTGGCAATTCTCTGATACAAGCTCGAAGAACAAACACATTGTTCAAAGGCTAGAGACTGTCTTTCAGTCATTAAGGGACTATGAGAACTTTTCACTGACTTGTTATCATTATGGCTCTGAATGGCAATACACACAGTATTATCGCACATGGTTACTAAAACTTCAATGCCTCGACTGGCAGCAAACACATTACTACTTAACTTTACTTGAGACATGACTGAGCAATTAAACGAGAATCGAATTGAAAGCAAAAATGTACACAAGTATATGGCACAATATAGCTTAACTGATAGTAATTATTAACTATTCTGCATGAGTAACACGGATAATAGCACAATAACACTAAAGAAAAGATAACTCACTGGAAATTGACTTGGCAAGAAAATTCAACACACTAAGATAAAACAATCTAGCTTTAACTTGAACAGCAAAATGAGTTTTCTTTTCTTTAAATATCAATAAAATTGCAACACAATAAAAGAATTAAATTCACAATTAATTAAAAGAATTCAATAATGCTTATGGCACTAGCAACAATCTGATAAAACAATTCGGTAGAATTGTTCACTGGCCAAAATTAAAGTAACTTTACTGCTTGTATCACTAGAAGTTCACTGGAATAATTACTTATTACTCTTAGGAAATGACAAGTTACTAGAGCAATTAAACACAACAAAATTGATAAAACAAGGTGAATACTGGCGAATTTACTTTATACAAAATCAATTTCAGGAATGACTGATTGAAAAAAATTCACACTGGGGTAAATTATTTTCACACAACACAAAGATATTAGAAATAAAATAGTTTGAACACTCTTACTCTTAATTGCAAGCAAAGCAAGGTAACTCAATGAAACAGTTACTGAACAATTTACTAAAAACACTGACTTTAGACAAACTAAGAGTGAATTTGTTCAACAACACATGAAAACAAATGAAAAATTAATGACAATAAATTGGTATTAACACTTACATTAGCTGAAGATACTCATCAAAGGCACAGAACAGTTAACTTACTGTCTCTACAAAGTCATGCTCTTGTTGACTATATACAAGTAATTATTGTAGCAAAATAATATCCTCAGTAAGTTATTTGTCTAATCTGCAAAATGAAGGCACATTAGCACTATACAAAAGAACAAGTACACAAAACAATAGCAGGTGCAAGGGAAAAAATAACACTGACTGCAACACATAAGAATTAGCAGGGAATATTACTGTTAAAATGTTAAAAATTGCTTGGAGGAGAAAACAATATATAGTTACTGGGGCAAGCAAAATTAATTAATTACACAATTAAAACATTAACAAACAAGGGTAAGATAATAAAAAAAAATAACTCTGGGGTAGTACACTTGGTGGAACACAATAATTAACAAGACAGAAAATTCAAGAACACATAGACAATGCTGGGGAAAAATTTAAAATCTTTTTAAAAAAATTACTACTTGATAGAATATTGGAACACAAGATAACTTTAACAAAACTGTACTTACTGCATACTTAGTAACACAACGAAATTCACAGAAATTATAACGCAATAATTAACAAGAGACAATACTAGTTAAATAAAAAATTTAATGCAAATAATTAATTTAACACAGAACACTTCCTAGGATAACTCAAAATTTATATAACTCGCAGAAATTGTCTCAACACACGAAATTGTCTATAGATTATCTGAAAAATAAAACAACAACACAATAAATGTCTCTAGGGTGTAAAACTTGACTGAAGCGTGGTGGTGGAGGCTGGTGGAGGCTGATGGAGGATGGTGGAGGATGGTGATCCACACGCGCAGATATCTAGGAGTAATGTGCATAAACGTTGAACTACGAACCGGGTGTTTTAGTACAGTTGGCACAACAGTTCAGAAGAAACACACTCAGGACGCTCGACCTGGTTCGTAGCCAATAAACTGCTTGCAGGACCCAGTTAAGGGTGAAATAATCCACACTTAATGCTTTGTGTGGGTGGATGCACGTGGTCAAGGCGTCTGCCTTGGCGTGGGTGGTGGGGGGGTGGTGGCTGGTAGGGTTAGCCCACACTGCTTCCCGCGTGCGCCTGTGGCTTACGCCGTTTACATGAACTTAACCCAGGGTGGCTTGAAAACCCAGGAATACCACGGGGGTGTTATTGTACACAGAACAGCAATACACTGGAGTACAAGGTGGTATAAATGCTTGGACTCACGTGGCTTACTTCTCAGACAGCAGAGTGGCTTGCTGGCTTAGTAGAATATTTTCACACAGATTGACTGGCTTGGAATCTTGTGACAAACTAGCACAGCAAGGTAGAAGCTGGCTTAAGCCTAGGCTGACGTAGCTGGTGGTGGCTTTACTGGCTTGAATGGGACTCTCCCCTCACTGGCTTACTCGTACAGAATTTGCAAAACCCGGGTCAACCCCTCGTAGGTTTCAGCAAAATTAACAAGTAAGGCACTTAGCTGACCAGGAGATACTGTAGATATGTAGACTTCTTTGATGTAGGAGCTGGTAACGTGGTCGGTCTGGAGGCTGTTTGCTTGCTTGAAGTCTATCTCTCTATAACATCGTAATCGATAAAAATTACGGCACACCGCTGCTCACCACTTGTCGTGTGGGTCTTGGGAGAGATATATAGGAGGTCAAAGATACTCCTTGTTGGATGGTTACGGTATATTTACAGTAATTAGAGGAGAGTCCCGCACACCGTCTGTCTCGCCTGTAGGTCTAACGTAGTGAGGCAGTCTGCCTATGATAGGCTGTGCACCTGCGCTGAGCCTCTGACGTCAGCGGGTACCGTGACGTCACACGCAAAGGGACCAGCTGTATAAAGATATACTAAACAAGTGTATCTATGATACTGACACGACATCTAGGCCTACTGTGAATTTTCACCTGTCATGAATTACATTTAATTTGTTGATAGAATTTAATGAATTTTTTTTTTTTTTAAAAATAGTTTTATTTTTTTGTTAAACCCCTTCATTTTTACCTTTTTAAAAATGGTATTGTAGACTTGAAATACAGTAATTTTTATGTAAAAAAATTCATGAAATTTTTTGGGAAAGACTTTTTATTTTTTTAAATTTTTAAATCTTCCCTTTGTATGGGATCTTGTTTTTTTAACTTTATTTTAATTGATATTTTTTTAGGTTTGCCAAAGGGTTTCAGTAGGAACTAGTGTTCCACTTCTGCCCTTATTTGACAGGTTTTTTTTATGAATGTCGGAAAGGGAAAATTTTCGTGTCGCCTGCCATTTGCCAGCTGTTTGGGGCCATCTGCAGGACCCCAGACGACATTGGGTTACCAATATGGCCCGTCAACCGGTTATCCTCAACGTTATATGGGTGAAAGGGATGGACATTACTTCAGAAGACAGTTTTATAATTTAGTGTGAAACAATGGACCCCCGGGAACAACAAAATTCATTCCCGAAGCCTGCTCAAGTGCCTTCCAAACAATTTACCCCCCTTAAGAAATAATGTCAAGTACGAAATCCATTTCAGACCCCAAAAATACACTTACAATATTATACTTACATAATTTTACGATTTTGGGGGGTTCGTTAGCCGGAGGTCCACTGTACTATATTTGAAGGATTATGAGAAAAAAAGG
>WNWK01001826.1:115584-129349 GCA_009830355.1 Cherax destructor | reverse complement strand
TTGCAGGACCCAGTTAAGGGTGAAATAATCCACACTTAATGCTTTGTGTGGGTGGATGCACGTGGTCAAGGCGTCTGCCTTGGCGTGGGTGGTGGGGGTGGTGGCTGGTAGGGTTAGCCCACACTGCTTCCCGTGCGCCTGTGGCTTACGCCGTTTACATGAACTTAACCCAGGGTGGCTTGAAAACCCAGGAATACCACGGGGGTGTTATTGTACACAGAACAGCAATACACTGGAGTACAAGGTGGTATAAATGCTTGGACTCACGTGGCTTACTTCTCAGACAGCAGAGTGGCTTGCTGGCTTAGTAGAATATTTTCACACAGATTGACTGGCTTGGAATCTTGTGACAAACTAGCACAGCAAGGTAGAAGCTGGCTTAAGCCTAGGCTGACGTAGCTGGTGGTGGCTTTACTGGCTTGAATGGGACTCTCCTCACTGGCTTACTCGTACAGAATTTGCAAACCCGGGTCAACCCTCGTAGGTTTCAGCAAAATTAACAAGTAAGGCACTTAGCTGACCAGGAGATACTGTAGATATGTAGACTTCTTTGATGTAGGAGCTGGTAACGTGGTCGGTCTGGAGGCTGTTTGCTTGCTTGAAGTCTATCTCTCTATAACATCGTAATCGATAAAAATTACGGCACACCGCTGCTCACCACTTGTCGTGTGGGTCTTGGGAGAGATATATAGGAGGTCAAAGATACTCCTTGTTGGATGGTTACGGATATTTACAGTACTAGAGGAGAGTCCCGCACACCGTCTGTCTCGCCTGTAGGTCTAACGTAGTGAGGCAGTCTGCCTATGATAGGCTGTGCACCTGCGCTGAGCCTCTGACGTCAGCGGGTACCGTGACGTCACACGCAAAGGGACCAGCTGTATAAAGATATACTAAACAAGTGTATCTATGATACTGACACGACATCTAGGCCTACTGTGAATTTTCACCTGTCATGAATTACATTTAATTTGTTGATAGAATTTAATGAATTTTAATAATAGTTTTATTTTTATGTTAAACTCTTCATTTTTACCTTAAATATGGTATTGTAGACTTGAAATACAGTAATTTTTTATGTAGAAAATATTCATGAAATTTTTGGAATGACTTTTATTTTTTTAAATTTTAACTCTTCCCTTTGTATAGTATCTTGTATTTTTAACTTTATTTTAATTGATATTTTTGAGGTTTGCCAAAGGGCTGCAGTAGGAACTAGTGTTCCACTTCTGCCCTTATTTGACAGGTTTTCTATGAATGTCGGAAGGAACAGTGTCGTGTCGCCTGCCATTTGCCAGCTGTCTGGGTCCATCTGCAGAAGACTCAGACGACATTGGGTATACCAATATGGCCCGTCAACCGGTTATCCTCAACGTGTATGATATGGTGAGTGCTATGGACATTACTTCAGAAGACAGTTTTATAATTTAGTGTAATACAATGGACCCCCGGCTAACGAACAAAATTCATTCCAGAAGCCTGCTCAAGTGCCATTACCAAACGAATTTACTCCCTTAAGAAATAATGTCAAGTACGTTAGTCCATTTCAGACCCCCAAAAATACACTTACAATATTATACTTACATAATTGTACGATTTCCGGGGTGTTCGTTAGCCGGAGGTCCACTGTACTATATTTGAAGGATTATGAGAAAAACAGTGGAAATTTGGTTATGAGAATAGGATTTGTCTCATGGATTAGTATATGGAGGATTAAGCCTTCAACAAATTTTTTTTTTTGTGCTGAAGACCCATACGGGTCATTCAGCACCTTTTTGATGTGTATTGGCTTGAAGCCGTTTATCATTTGTTTTTATGTAGGTTAATTTTAGCCCTGTCACTGTCAGAACCCCTGAAATTGAAAGTGCTAACAGTTGTCTTTTTTTTGTTAATTCTTTTGAAATGGTAGAGCATCTTTTTTTGGAAGCAATGACACCAACAAAATACAAAATTTGGTGGAACACTTATGGAATTACACAGGCATAAAGTTAGCAGCCTGGGTGCAATTCACACATAAGTGATTTTGCTCACTTTGTGTCCAACTCCAATACTCAGTTTGACCAAATTCTTAGCTATTTTGCTAGTATGCCTTCTGTTCTATTGAGTGAGCACAAGAAACTGCCCATTCAGTTGTTACCCTATAAAGTGCTCAGATGTTGGTAATTTGACCAGTTTTACACAATTCATCAATTTCCAATTTAAAAACAAAATCCAAAATAAGCATTGTAAGCATTCCAGATACTAAAGCAACATTTCCTCTGTTCATTAATCACATCCCCAGGCTTCTACATTATGCTTACCCTTCATTTGAAATCCATCATGATACAAAATGATGTTGGATTGTGTACAGCCAGCACTAACAGCCTGGTTGATCAGGCCCTGAGTCCTGTTTCAAGATACCTCTGCTGCTGAAACTGACCCATATCAAACCATACCACGGGCGGGGTTAGAACCCGCGATCAGAGAGTCAAAAACTCCAGACCGGAGCCTTGAGCTAGAGCTAGTCACGGCTACGCTGGCGGGAGATTCGTCTGTAAAAACTTGCATTTGTGGTCACAGTGGTGCCTATGCTAACCTTCCTGTGGTGTATAAATATACCTAGTTGGATGACTCTTATTGTAGCAAGCTGGCCCAGTGGCTAGCACGCCAGTCTGGAGTTTTTGACTCTCTGATTGCGGGTTCTAACCCCGCCAGTGGTATGGTTTGTTTGCGATCGTGTCATTACGATTTCGTGAGTCGTGACCAATATCAACTGTTTTCAGTAGTAGTATGCCAATAAAATCATAAAAACCATCCTAGAAACACCTCAAAATTATTTTTTTTAACTGGATTCAAGGTCAGAAATTTGCTTTTCCCATCATGCACCGGGTGAGGCAGACTTTTTTAATACTATGGACAGTCCAAAATTTAATGCTCACCGCATATTTGAGGGTGCCTCGCTTAAAACATAGGTATATTTGAGTGACACTTGCATCAGTTACATAGATCTGCATAAGAAACAGTGAAAGGGTTGAGTATTGTATTCTGTACTCTTTAAACTTCAGGGATTATTGCCCCTGCAGCCCCAAGTCTCCTAAATTGAAATGGAAATATTACAGGAATAAGAACTAGCATAAAACACAGGACAGTGAAATACAGTACTAGTTTACTGAATGTAATCTAAAGTTTATAAGATTTACCTGCCATCTTACATGTTCATTACACAAATGAACAATGGTCCTACTAGAATGCAAAACATTCTACAATTTTTTTTTTTGAAGTAGTAAGTTGCTGTCTACGAATCTATTACTTGAAGAATATTTTTAGATAACATTAGAATATCCTGGGCTTGAAAAGTCCTAACTGTGTTAAAGGTAGATCCATATAATAAATACCTTGTTACAGTAATGATTATAGTAATTAATTTAATGATAAGACATTCCATGCTGTTGATACCTGATGTTTCTTATAATTTCAGTACTGGATAAATGAATACACATCTTCAATTGGTCTTGGTGTGTTTCATTCAGGGGTTGAAATATATGGCACAGGTAATGTACCAGAAGCTTTCCATAGAGATTGTTTTCTTTTGTTTATATTATCTTGAAGTTGTAATTTTACCTAAAATACAATATAAAGCAAAAAATATATTGTAAGTAACCATAGTCTGTCAGATATATACATATTTCAGAAGATTCATGTATCTTGTGACAGAAGTACTATAAGGTATTGTAAAAAGATTGGAACCACGCTGGTGCCATGATTTTTAAAAATGGTGGGCACACAAATATGACTGGACAACACCCCATTAGTCTTAATAATAATACAATATAGTAATGGAAATAATAAGAATAATGGGTCATTCCATGTCAAGTGGACCGATTTTAAAAATCGTCCCCACTTGCCGTCTCCAATTTCGATAAAATTTTACATGAAGGTTGGCCATGTACAGTGGACCCCTGGAAATTGAACACTCCCAACTCGCCCTATTATGTAAGTTTATTATTGTAAGTGCTTTAATAAGTGTATTTTTGAGGATCTAAAAGGACTAATCTAATTTACATTATTTCTTATGGGAATAAATTTGTTTGGTAACAGCACTTGAACAGCATTCTGGAATGAAGAATGTTCGATTTCCGAGGGTCCACTGTATATCAAACTAACTTTGTAAACATTTTAGTTCATGATATGAACTAAAAATTTAGTTCATGATATTAGTGATGCTATAGCCCTTTAGAGTGGAGGCCTGTGAAAATTTCACCAACCCGCAGCACACAATCAACAATGTTCAAGTTATTGTTGAGGCAGATCTTGAAGAGTAAAAGTTGTGTAAGTAGACATGCCTATACAACTTTTAGAGCTGATTTCAAAAATTGGAGTCCTAAAACTTGCATGCTTTTACTTTTTTCACAGTATGAAGCCAAAGTAGGGAAAAAATCTGTCGCATAAAATTGAATCTTGAATTCAGCTATGTAGTTCCTTTGTATGAAGGCAAAGGAGACAAAAGAGAGTGTAAGAATTATAGGGGAGTAAGCTGTTGGGTATACCTAGTAAGGTGTATGGTAGTTATTATTGAAAGAATTGAGGGTAAGATGGAGAGCAGGATCACAGATGAACAAGGAGGCTTTAGGAAGGGTAAGGGATGTGTAGACCAAGTGTTTAAAGTGAAGCATATAAGTGAACAGTATTTAGGTAAGGGTAAAGAAGTTTTCTTTGCATTTATGTATTTGGAAAAAGCATATGATAGGGTGGATAGGCAAGCAATGTGGCAGATGTTGCAAGTGTATGGAATAAGTGGTAGGTTATCGAAAACCATTAAAAAGTTTTAATGAGGATAGTGCGGCTCAGGTTAGGGTATGTATGAAAGAGGGAAATTATTTTCAAGTAAAGCTGAACCTTAGTCAGGGATGTGTGATGTCATCATGGTTGTTTAATATATTTATAGATGGAGTTGTAAGAAAAGTGAATGATGGGGGTGTTGGGGATAGGTGTGAAATTGAAAGATAATCTAATACAAAGTGGATATGTAAAAGAAGGAAATTAAAAGTGAACATAGGAAAGAGCAAGGTGATGAGGAAAACAAAAAATTTAGCAATGAAAGATTGGATATTAGATTGGAGGGAGGGGGTATGGAGAAAGTGAATGTGTTCAGATATTTGGCAGTGGACTTGTCGGCAGATGGGTCTGTGAAAGATGAGGTGAATCATAGAATTGACATGGGAAAAAAGGTGAGTGGTGCATTAAGGCATCTGTGGAGACAAAGAACATTATCCACAGAGGCAAAAAGGGAAACGTATGAGAATATAGTGGTATCTACACTTATGGAGGGTGCTGGATATGGGGACTCTCCATATTATGAGACAAAAAATTACCTAAACATAATTCAGTGAAATGCCATGAAGGATTATAATATTGCAGACTTTGTATATAGATGTAGTAGTAAAATAGGATGGATTTTAGAAGGTGGGTAAAGTGTTGCTGTTAAGAAAGAAAAAGCATAGAGAGGTGCTTTCATTATAATATACTATTTTTATTGGCTTGTAATTTGAATTATCTACAGAATTGGTGGTTAGTCCTGAGCGAGAAATTCTCTCTTCCCTGTGACTGATATTTATTACAAAATTTTCATGAGCTTGTTTGAAATGCTGGAATTTTTTTGTTGTTGTTGTACACCATTATAGGTTTTACTTGGAGGCTGTTTATGTGTAGGCTATTGCATTGTATCTTGTTAGGCTTATTTGCGTTATACTTCAACTCTGTATATGATTAAGGTGTATCAATGGAAAACAGGAATAAATAAAGGGTGTGTAAATACAGGTGCCTCTTGACTTACGATGATTCATCTTACAGTATTTTGATTTTATGATAGTGCAAAAGCAATTGCTTTGGAGAGGGAACTTTTTATAATTACCCAGCATGAAGGCAGAAAGTCCGTAACTGTTATTCATTTATTTACTTTCCAATATGTACTGGTATTTAGTTACAGTAATTATTTGTTTATTCACTTATTCAGTGACAGTAGTTATTTATTTACTTATCATATATATTCATATTCAACTTGCTATATTTTCTACTTACGATGGGTTTGTTGGACCATAACCCCATCATAAGTCATGGAACACCTGTAAGTGCTAAAAATATCTAACCAAAACAGTTAGAAAAATTTAGATTTAGAAAGGATATAGGAACTGGTTGGTTTGGTAATTTAAGAGTGCATAATGTTTTTCATAAATGTGATAAAAAAATTTGTCTTTGCCAGAATTTGCTTATGGTGGGCATCCATTCCCATTCTCTGGTGTGTTTGAGATCACACCCAGAGATGCTGAAGATCTTGGGGATCAATTTAAATTCAAGTAAGTATTTTTTTCATAGTGCATCAAACTTTTTTTTTTTATATAGTAACAGCTTAATGCTCAGGGTTGGTTCAAAGATTTCAAGGTTATAGAGGCAATCTATGATAAGGTTTCAGAACTTTTAAAGGGAAAAACCAAAGTTTTAAGGAATGAAAATGTGGGAAAGACACATGAGAAACACTTTGAAGTGAACACTGTCCTAGGACTTTGTTCACTTCAAATGAGAGTAGGGCAAGAGAGAAAGTTTATATAAGCAAAAACACATGTGAGGATCAGGCTATGCTAAACTGTAGTAAGGTAGTGAGGGTGAGGTAATGCTGAACTGTAGATCGCTTGATTGCTGTTCTCGAGGCAAGTGAAATAAGGTGTATTTTAACATTGCAAATTCTTGCAATTTTGTATGACTTGTTACTGCTATAAGAGATTGTTATATTCTAATAACAAAAATGGAATTACTTCCTTGAGCACTATGGGCAAAATGTGAAAAAAAAAAAAAATAATTTTAGCTGCGCACTAGATTATTGGCACATGACTGTTATCTGGCTTACACCACTAATTATGTAAACCTAACCTGACCTCAAAACAGAGAGCACCTGGCACTCATTGGCAGATGATTCAATCACAGTTTTGCAAGTTCATGTTGGTGGAAATATACGGAAATGATTTCTTCTTTCAGATATCAAATACCGCATTGCAAATTTTTATAAAGGATTTTTTCGTAAAACACTAAATAATTTAGGTGAGTCATGCATCATTCAAATTGCTGCACATATAAATGCATTATGATCCACATCTTTATCCAGAATTTTTTTTTCCAACACGCTTGCTGTCTCCCATTGAGGCAGGGTGTCCCAAAAGAGAGAGACGTCAATTTTATATTAGAATGTAAAATTTATTAGTGTACAAAAATCCATGGTATGCCAAACTGAAAAGACCCTGTAACCTGTAATATTGTACGTATGTAAATTAAGCTAAATTTATCAATCTTACTGAATTTAAACTTTGTAATTAATTATCATCATACTCAGTTGCACTAAATTTGCTGAAGTGATTTTAGAGATGGAGGGTTGAGGGTAAAGACTGTAATTGACCTTATGCACTCCTTACTGTATAAACAACTCTCACCTGGCATGACCTATGTTAAGTTCAGTATCTTAGACTTGAATGTTGCTGCTGCTTCTTTACCTCTGTTATTTTTTAAAATACTGTAACATTAAAAATAAATAAATTTTATTTATCTTATCCAATATTGCAGACAGAGCATCCATCTAGGTTACACAGACTTCACTGAAGAAGATACGAAACGAATTGTTGCAGAACTAGGCAAGGATTTCCGAGGAGACAGATATCACTTGATGAATAAAAATTGTAATCACTTCTCATCTGCCCTCACACAGGTGAATGTTAATATCTTTTATGTTTTTATTGGTGAGTTTACAATACTTAAAATTGGTAAAAGTGTTTTGTGACCCTGCCATTTTTTTATATTTATATATTGCACAGTCAAACTTTGTGAGGAATACTTTCCTGAGACATTTAAGAATTTTATCATTTCATTTTTCTTAGGACACCTTTAATTTCTGCCAATCTCCTTTCTTTGACATGGTTTTGGTTGAAACTGAGAAATTACAATTGGGTCAGGATGATATTGTGAAGCTATAAATTTAGATGAAGGCCACAAATAAATATAGTGTACATTTCATGTACAGTGGAACCTCAGTTTTTGTGATTAATTCGTTTCAAAAGTCTGACGAAAACCGATTCGTATGAAAACTGAAGCAATATTTCCCATAAGAAATAATTTAAATCCAATTAATCCGTTCCAGACACCCAAAAATATTAACAAAAAATACATTTTATAGAGAATAACTATAGTTTTACATGCAGAAAACAATGAAAAATAAATATAAATGACTAATGAAATGGATAAATGAACATTTAACATCACCTTTACCTTTATTGAAGACTCTTGTTTGCGTATGGAAGATGACGAGGAGGAGGAAGAGAGGTTATTGTTTGGAAGGGGAATCCCCCTTCATAAGGACTTCAGGTATCAAGGCCCTATCCGGGGTTACTTTCCTTCTTTGTCTTTTACTGGCACTAGGATCAGCTTGAGAGTCACTGGATCCTTGTTGCACAAAAAAGCTGTCCAGAGAGGTCTGTTTCTAGCATCTCTTTAAGATTTGCATAAAATGGGACAAGGCATTGTCATTAAACATGTTGCAGACATGGCTTGCAACAGCTTTTTTAGTGTGATATTTCTCCACAAAACTTTGCAACTCATTCCACTTTTGTACTTTGCTGCTAGTTCTTTCTTGAATTCTATTGTGTTTCTTGCCTTCTTTATCAAAGGGCTGGCACTCGGAACTTTCTTTGGCACCATGGTGGCTTATTTAGCAGTCGCACTCAAACAAGCACAAAAAACAATGGATTATTATCAAATGTTTCGGATGAACGTGCGGGGTGATGCTCACTCAACTAGAAACAAAGGCAGACTGAGTCATAACGCATGGGATGCTTTGTGTGGGCGCAGGCAGGCAGACGCGTTTGGTACGGCAACTCTACGAAAACCGAGCGGATGTACAATAACGGACAAAATTTCAACAAAAAAAGTAATCGAAAAACGAATCCTACGAAAACCAGGGCATACGAAAACCAAGGTTCCACTGTATGTGTATAAAAATAACATTCTTTTGAGGAAAACAATTTTTTTTATACATTTTATACATCACTCCTATAAGCAGACAAAGTTAGACAAGTGATTTAGTATATGTCATAGACATGAATTAACTAACTTTAGTGGGTTTAATATAATGTCCAGCACTTCATGTAAAACAAATATTCATTTAAATTAAAAATGCTTGCCTTCTTTTTCAACTCATAATAAAGCCCACAAATCATTACCATAATAATCATGAAAAAAAATGACATACGCAACTATACAGTTGGTACTTAAACTAATTCACGTGCACACTAGCATTTCTGTATCAAGTTTAAAAGCAAGCAAGTTTTGTCACACAGGTTAGACCAATTCAGTAATGTAAAATACCACTTTATTGTGGCACTTCATTGTTAAGCCAGGAAAAACGTGATGCACTGTAATTATTAATTCCAGGACATAGTATTAATAGTTGTAGGAGAATTCCATAGGCCAAGTAAAAGCAAAAACAAAAAGATGCTTCATTCTAAAGCTAAAACCTTGTGAGAGAAAGGAGGTTGCCTTGATTCTGATGGCCTCTTATTCCAAGGAATTGGAGGTACTGTCCTCTTCCTAGGATCAAATTGTTTCCTCTCATTTTCCCAGGTATGATCCTAGTAGGTTTAGAACTTCCCAATAATAATAATAATAATTTAAAACTAAAAGTCTACATCAATAAACTTCATCAGTTTGTATAATGAAATTACTAGATACCCAGAAATTTGCTATGGCTTCAGGCTCACTTTGCCCTTAAGTAAATGAGGGATAAAATATATAACTGACCTGTAGCGCTCATCATTAAGGTACAATGGTTGGAAGGCACTTCATGTAATTTAATGTCCTAGGTAATATCTTACCCTGGTATATTTGTCGATGAGACAAAAGGTTATACTCGCCAGCCAACTTAAAGTGGAATGTCTCAGGATTACCCTTGGTTACTGGCTGCATCCTAAGTGCCATCTGGGCTTGTGTGCTGGATGGTCTTTTGTTTGTGGTCCCCTTGTACTATGTGGTCTTAAGGGTTGAGCTTGTTGGGCATTGTTGGCTATTGCAAAATTAATGCAGGCAGGAGTAAGTCACTGACAAGAGACAATTGTAGAGAGCATTGGATTACACAAGGCAGGTCACCAAATGAAGGAAACAGTGGAAGCCAGTGATGTGTGCAAGTGTCCAGTAAGGCCGTAGTTACTTCGGTTCCTTGAACAGTATTCATGACATGCCCACATCAACAGCATGTCCAAGGAAGTCTAGAAAAACATTTCTACTAACTTTAACTGTACTAGTATACCTAGAAATGGTCTGTTATCATATGCCCGAATCTTTCACGATGTGGCAGTGCTCCTTGCCACATCGCGAAATCTGTTGTTCAATGGCTTTGTGACTGAAGTACCCTTTTTCGGTGACTGGCCATGAAACTCCCTTGATGTGATCCCCATTCAAAACCTCTGGGCTGAGATCAACTAGGGAAAGGATTTCAACCCACTCTCAAGGTTTTAGAATTCCATCCACAAGTTGTGGAGAAATTTACCCCATGAAACCCTGAAGAATGTGTTAATTACTTCCTAGATGGTTTAAGGACATCATAAACTGCAAGGGATAACTATTGTGATTTTAGAGGGGGGCGCCAATGTACTTTAATGACAAGCTCTATAAGGCTTTCTTTTCTCCCTATAAATGTAGTCAGCCCTGCATGCATTCTACTGGTAACTGTCTTCAGGACCCTGAATCATAATATTAATCCAGACTTAAAACCCCCTTCTGAGACAGTTTCAACAGAACCCATGGGCATCACACAAATAAAAGCTTCTCTGATGTTCCATGGATGAGTGAATTGGTGTAGAACGTCTGAATAGAAAGGTATGCGTACTGCAAGATGTTAGGCTAATGAAGCTAGCCTGTACACAGTACAGAAACTGACCAGAGAGAAATTACAGCCAGCCTCTTGTTTCTTGTTTCTCTCTCTTGCTTTTTTAAGAAGGGAACATGACAGTTAATTGTTTTGCCTTTCTCCCTGGCTAGTGGAATACAGGAAATAATTCTTCTTTATTAACTGTCAAATCTTCATATAGTCAGTTATAATAAAATGACCATTGTTTTAATGCATGACAGTGACTCCATTATTTTTTAAATGTAGCAGGTTGCTAGTGGGTGACTTTTATAGGGTAAATTGCAATAAATTGCCACCAGCTCTTCTGGAACCTCTTGACTGGTGCATCAAGACTTGGATATAAGAGCGAGAGGAAGAAAAGATTTGCAAAGACTTTATAAAGCTTTACAGAAAACAAGTATTTTAAGGGATGTCTAGATATTGGTAAGGAGGTTACGATGTAAGGAATTTTACCTATCCTCCCTTTTCCTGAATCAAACCTGATAGCCTCCTCTCCCTCCTCCACCCAAAGGTGCTGTATGACCCTTATAGGTTTGGTGTTTTTTCCCAATGAGTGTCATAATAACGCAGCAAAATGTCAGTGTGATGTGGTGAAGGGTTTTTGATCCGAGGAATTAGACCTCTTGTCTCCTTCCTAGGATTGAATCTAAATACCCTCCACCCCTCTCCTCTCACCATTCGTCTTCTTTTGGGGATATTTCCCTCTTGTGAATTTCAGCTTATAGGAAGAGGGGGAAAGGGATAGTTATTTGTCCCATTCCTTTTAGGACCTTTGTGGTAGTGCTGTTTGCTGTGGGAATTGGATTGTCTGGAAGTGCTGGGGAGCCCTCCAGGTCCCCTATTGACAGGTATTACTGAAGGATGCCTGTCGGTTCTGGGAGGTGGCAGCCAAAGGGGTACGACTCCCTCCGTTTCCAGTCGCTGGGCTTGATTGATTCGAGAGGTGCCATCCTGGTGTACTGGTATACTTGGTAGGGTAAGGGGCAGTTTCCATGCAACACCAGCGCTACTTGCTGCACTAAGGGTTCTCTTGGACATGACAGGATATATGCAGTTTATTTTTGCTTCTCTTCAGAGCTGACCTCCTTCCCCCCCAATCCTCTTTGTTTAATAAAAAAGTTTAATCATGGATAATCATATTCATGTTTTGCTGCCTTTCAGGCCCCTGGCCCTAGATCACCCACGGACCATCCTTTGAACCTGACACCGCTTTTTGGGAACACTTCAAAAGGGTCACCCAGAACTGCTGACCCTTTTGATACCTCTGACTTGCACTCTTCTTTGACCATGCTCCCAGCTTCCACAATGGCGCATCACTTTTCATTTTTGGACTGTTTGCACATCACGGGATGGATTGGCTTGAAGCTATTGTCCAAACGACCTCAACCTGTACTTTATAATTCTTACACTATTTCTGAAATGCCTCCCTGCTCCTTCTTTAACCCTTTCGGGGTCGGTGCCGTACTAGTACGTTTTACGAGCAGGGGTTGGTGCCGTACTAGTACGTTTTACGAGCAGGGGTTGGTGCCGTACTAGTACGTTTTACGAGCAGGGGTTGGTGCCGTACTAGTACGCCCAAATTCTAGCGGCCTTAATTTAAGCAGAAAACGTCTGGTAGGCATACATATGAAAGAATGGGTCTGTGTGGTCAGTGTGCGCAGTATAAAAAAAAATCCTGCAGTACACACTGCATAATGAGAGAAAAAAAACTGACCGTTTTTTTCGATTAAAACAGCTACTTTGCAGTCGATTTTCGTATGGTATTTATTGATGTATTCTCGTTTTCTTGGTCTCATTTGATAGAATGGAAGATATATTACAGAAATAGAGATGATTTTGATTGGTATGACAATGACAAGTAGTACCTTGAAATTGAGCTCAAAGTAGCGAAAATGTTCGATTTTTGACGATGTTCAAGAGTAAACAAATCACACCATGCCTCCAATACACATCAACTGGCGAGTCTTATATTCATGCACAAGTGCTCTGATATTATTTATACCATTTTTACAATGATGCAGTTGTATACATAACAGTAAATCTTCTATTTTTTGTGAGAATAAAAATTCAAAATGAAAAGCAAAAGTAATGGAACAGGGGCCTGGAGACGTGACTAATGAACAGAGAACATGTTATTTTAGTGCCAGGAATGTCTGCCTTGTTTACTCTGGACCCTATTTTGAAATTGGCATCGTTTGGAATTTGTGTGAAATTGGAAAATTGCCAATTTCTGACCACTATTTTGGGTAGATGAAATTGGTAAACCTCTTTAAGGGGGGCTCCTTGTTGTGGTAAAGAGGCTATCGGTCTGAGGAATTGGACCTCTTGGTCTTCTTCCTCAGACCGAACCTAATTACCCCCCAATCCCCCCTCCCTTTTCCCATCTTCCCCATCCTCCCTTTTCCCTTTCCTCCTCCTCCTCCTCCTCATCCCTCCCTTATTTCCTTCCCAGTTTTGCCCTGGGAGCTTCTCTCCTCAGGCATTCTAGTTCCTAGGTAGGGGGAAGGGTATCGTAGTCCATCCCATTCCGTTGAGGTCCTTGGCGGTGGTGTAGTTTGCCGTGGAATCTGGATCGCCTGGGGATGTCCCGATCCTCTCCGGTCACCCGGGGGTGGCTTTGGGTATCTTTCGGGCGACGGGTGTATCTCTGGAGGCCACCTTCGGATTCCGGGGTGGTGGCCGAAGGCGGTATGCTTTGTGGCGGATATCCGGCCGCCCTCTCTTTGTCCGCCGAGATGGCTCGGTGGATGTGAGTTGCTATCCCGGATTGCTGGTTTACTGGCGTGAAGGGTAGGGTATGGCACGGGTTCCATGCAGCATCTGCACTACTTGCGGTGTTGAGGTCCTCTT